>APFE031368321.1:0-13981 GCA_000404065.3 Pinus taeda
CCCAAACTATCAACATATTTACATTCCATTTTCCCTTGTATTTCTATTTTGATCTAGAATGACTTCTTGTGTTTCTTGGAGAATTTTTTTTTTCTTCCTTTCTTCCCAACTGGAATCCAACAGAGATTTTCTGGAAATTCCCTAGTGGTTCTTCCTTAAATGCAAGGTACTTTTAGGTTTTTTTTTTCAAATATTTCTACTCCACCTTATGTGGCGGATAATTTTGATTTTCAGCAAGACAGGTAATCCATTCTCCACGATGGGTTTTTTGTTTTTCTATGAAAGTTTCATTCAAGGAATCCTCCCTAGCAAGTGGAGTTAAATTTTTTTGCAATTTAGGTTCTTAAATTTTTTTGGGGCCACTGCATTTTCTTGCACTCAATGTGCTTCTTTCATGTCTTCTCGTTCTTTCTTTCTCTCAAGGTCTTCTTCTTTAAATATCATATGGTGGTAACCTTGTGCACCTTCCCACCATTTGGGCCTTTGGGGTTTTTTTTCTTTATTCTGAGGATTCTTGGGGCAATTTTTAATTACATGTGGTGTTTCATATCATTCTCTACATCGAAATGAGATGTTCCCATAATCGAGCTTTTGGAACCAAACATAGTTTGGAGCCATCAAATAAAGCTCTCCCCGAAAAACCCTTGTTGAATTCCATCCCCACACAAATTGTAGCTTTTCATTTTTATTTTTTATTTTTATTAATAGGACGGCCACGATAGAATTTTCCCACCACGTTAGCAATGGAGGAAAGCTATGTGTGACTCCAAAAATGCAAGGAAAGGTTCGACATTCTTATCCAGACTAGGGTGGAAGAAATTTATTTTGTAAAAGGATCGAAAGTGGAACACCATCGCTGAATGGAGAGGCTAGTGCTCCCCCAAAACCATCTTCGAGCTTCACATGCAGCCTTCTTGTCTCCAATCATTTCAAAAACCAACGAGTGAAGAAACCTCGTGCCATAAAGTAAATATTCAACTAGTCCATCGAAAGGGGATTCCATGTCTTAGAGACCCATTTAGGGAGATCGAAAAGGAGGGACAATAACCCATAAAACCTTCAAACCAAACCATTCCTCGGAAAATACTTTTACTAGAAATTTTAACTGTAGAACAAACCGATATATGCAATGTCCTAAAGCATAATACTTGTTCTACTTCTAAAAAAACATTAAGCGGAAGCATAATCGAATTCATGAGCAACATCAAGTAGAAACACACATAACTCATCAAGAGAAATAATCACACATTAACACAAGATATATCCAGGGGAAAGCACCAACATAAAACCCCAACCATGTATTATCAATCAAGTGGAAATCCTCTTCAACATACAAAAAGAATTAGCTCAATAGCTATCCTCCGCTCTCTGTACTCTGATGATCTTCAATGAGAAGATGAAAATAATGGACTACCTAGGCCTCAATATATAGGCCACAAGTCCTCCAATCTCCTATAATAGATGCTTCTCCATGCAAGGAATACTTACTAGAAATATCCAAGCATATGATAGTACATTGTCCCACATCTGATCTCAACTGGGTCTCTGACAGAACTGACATGCAACAGTTACCTATGAGTGAATCCTCAATTATCTAAAATAATAGTTGTCACATGCATGCAAACATGAACAAACTATATTTTATTATTTTAATACCCTGTTAAAATAATCTAATTGGACTTGACTAGTTAGAACTAAGTCCACTGATTCTCTCATTATAGAACTCATACTTACTTCCTCAATCAGTGGAAGAAATTAAGGATAAATTCCTAAATTTGTGGGACAACTCATGTGCACCCTCACAAAGAGTTCAAATTCGAATTTCCTTAACTAATTAACTCAACTAAATTAATTAATTAATATTTCCTACTGCTGTTAAGACCATAATTAATTTTACCTCCTATAGATAGATTAGGGACTGTTATAAATAGGAAGGGACCCAGAAATGCTATTTTTAGAACTTCCTATTTTTAGCAGTTTCACCTCTCCCCTAATGTGGCCAATGACCTCACTAGACAAACTGCTATTTTTAGCAAGTCTATTTTTAGCACATTCTAAATTTAACATTTCTTGGTGCACATTTTTCAACACTTTTCAGAGTCTAAAGCTTACTCGTCGAGAAGAATGTAAAGGGAAAACTTATCTTGTATGAAACTGGAGAAGAGATAGCTTGATTTTTATCCGTACATACAAAAGAAAAATATGTATTTGCCAAATCACGAGGATTCACCATTGAACTATCTCGAGAAAATCCATGCAAATAGAGCAAATATTGGGCGGCTACGGTTTTGGGTGAAACCCTAGCCGCCGCAAGGGATTCGAGAGCTCTTTCCATTTCGAAAGATATATGAATATGATTATAGACAATATGTTCCTTTCCCTAATTAAATTCGTTTTTTTAATATATGATAATGATGATTTTATTTGTTTTCGTGATAAGATTCAAAAATAGTTAGTTTATTTTGTTTGTGAGATTTTATATTATATAAAATATATATCAATAAAGATAGAGTTTTGATCCTTCGACTTATGTTTGATTTTCAAAATTTAAAATAGATTATATATAACCTATTTAAAGTAAGCGATATTTAACAAGAGGTAGTTTTAATTTCTCTATTTATGTTTGAGGGACTTTTATTTACTTGTGTTTATGAAAAATGCATGAAGTAAATGAGATGTATGGTAAAATTGAAGTAGCGCAATATTTTAAATGCGTGTATAGTAGTAAAATGATTGACGTAAAAATTCACATTTATATGTATCTATATTTGTGCTAAAATCACGATTTTTTTATTTTTTATTTTTTATTTTGTCACGTGAGATGTATTACCACAAATTAAAGCTTTTACATCATACACGTCTTTCTAGTCCCTTGACACAGAGACTCGACCATACCCAAAATAGTTCCCTACAAAGGGCCATATGTGAGCGACCATATCTCACATAACTAGACTTAAACATAAAAACATCTAAATGTTTCTCTATATTATCATGTCCATGAACACTAGAAAGAGGAATTTTGTACTTTGCGTAAACAAACATCATAAACTTAGGGAATAGGATATGTTGGTGTAGCCGGGGGTCTTAGTGTTGGTGGTTGAATCACAATATGTGTTCTGATCTGTGCCAGCCTCGTGTTGATTGATTTCAACCTGCAATTAAAATGTGTGAGGTGGCAATGCATAAGATCTAGCTTCTATAGCAGATCCCTCCTTACATCTTGATTATCGAGGAGTTCCTGGCCCATAAGGAATTTCATTTGCCAATGGAGGTTAATCACTTGAATCTACTCATTCCCTCTCCTATTTGATTTCCTTGTATCTCGAATCCAACTATCCCACTGAGCCCTCACTTTTGTGTCAAAAAGAGACCTTCTCTGAGAGGATGCCTCCCTTTCCAATATCGATAGTTCCTCCTCAATATCCTCAGTGATTTATTCAAGGAAGTCACCTACAAACACAACAACCCTATTCTGAAGTTGGGAATTACCACCATAGGCTCTTCCCTTGTGATAGCTTGAGCCTCTCCTGCATCTTCTTCTCTCATGTGGCATAGTGAGAAATCCTCCAATCCTCTGATCATTCCAATGTCCATTATACTTTACCTTACACTCTATCTTGCTGTGAGAAAATAAATCGTGTGCTCCTTCGAAGAGAGGATAACCACGTAAGGGAAATTTTGGTTATAACCCTAAATGTTTCACAATAGCAGAGGAAACTATGAAAAATGCAAGAAGGACAACTCTCAATGCCGCACTCTTTCTTTCAAACGTGGTTAGGGAATTCCCCGCCCTCGAATCAAACTCTACCACGTTATAATTAATTCCATAGAAACGCATGTGGGATTGGAAGAAAAGCGACGATAAGTATTGTAGCATGATTGATTGATGACGAAAGGAAAGAGAAAGGCGCTTATCTCTAGAAAGAGTTTTAGTTATTTGATGTCTACCTTTTTTGATATTTTTTCTTGTAGGTTTGTACAAAAGAAATCCAAATGTTATAGATGTGGACAGATTGCTCTGCGTGATATTAAACTTCCATGTGAAATAAACGACTTGTTGTCTTTAGAGATAAGGAGGTGAAAAACGGGACTTGTGGGAAATTGCACGCTAGATAGTAAATGCACAAGGCTATATATGAAGTTTCCTTTGAAAACATAGCTGGATTGTTGGACCAAATGCAACTTCTTAGGATTTTCAATGATACTGTTAGTGAATATGTTGTTTTCGCTTTCAATTTTTTATGGCATTTGTAAAGTAAACACCTTGAGCTTAGCCAACGAATGTGTACGTGGAAATTTTGTTGGAATGCGGGTTGGATCCATACATGAACACGCAACTGAAGTGAGCTCGAAAAACAGGGAAGTGAATTAGAGAGAGGGAGAGAGTCTTGGACCACGCTCTAGATGATGCAGGAGCACCTCGTTGAAGGGGATCATCATGATAGAGGGTCATTTGGTCTCTGAGAGTATTGAGGAGGAAATTTCAAGTGAACACTTTAATTTCATTTCTTTTATTATTTTAATTTCTTAAAGAAGTAGTATTTAGGAAGATAACAGTTGAATTAAATGAACTCTTGTAGTTAACTGGTTTTTCTATTTGCATTATCTTAACACGACGACAGACAACAAGAATTTGTAAGTGTAAGAACTAGAGAAACTACAGAGATGTGGACGGTTAGTCCAAGACCAACTAAAGCAAACGCGTGAAAGAAATATTTGGATAACGCACAAGTTCCATACAGCAAGGATAGAAACCAACAACCCAAGTATTTCCTCAGAACGGAACCCTTTCATTTATTCAAAAAAAGTAATCATATATTCTCTCTAAAATATGCATGACAGTCCATACTGAAATAAAGGTCGTTCAAGTCCAATAAGTGCATAATAGAGAACGGGTTGAAAAACCCTAACTTGTAAACCCTATGGCCACAACTCAAAAACTGTAGTAATGCAAGCGTGAGGACTGCAATTACATTATGCCAGACAGACAGAAGATTATGCGCCTAAAACTAGCCAAGCCATGTTTTAAGCCAGCGATGACAAGAGCAAGCAAATAAACCAAGTTAACAAGGAGCGACCCTACGCGGGTTTTGTCAGCACGCGACAGAGTAGAAGCGAGGGTCTCCAGAACAAACCCACCTGCAATAATCCACCAAAACAGAGTTTCAGCGTTGCGTGGAAGGAACGAAAGAATCGAGGAAACAAAATACCATAAGCTTAGGGTTCGAGACTTACCAGTGAAGAGACAAAACACCGAGGTTGCAGTGACCCGAGGGTGCCTCTACTCGCAAAGGAGCAACTGAGTCAGTCAACAACGTAACAAGTGGAAAACGATGATCGCATAGAAGAGTAACTTACTTTCATTTCTGTGGAAGAAGCTGACGCTGTAGGCTCCCCGACACCACAACCTGCCAATGCAACGGAGCAACATGACCAGTGAAATTCGAGAGCGATTGAATTAAAGAAACCGAGACGAGGAACAATCATTATGGTCAAGCAAAACGAACAGCTGAGACTATATACAGAAAACTGAAAAACCCTCCAAAACAAGCGTATTTTCCATAGAGTAACACGACATATCAAGCGCTGAGGCAGAAGAACTAGAGGGGAAAAAAGATAGCACATAACAACATTACTTACCAACCGGTGGAGCCAAGCATATAACCAAGTCAAGGCCGAGCAAAAACAACAGTAGGAGCATATTCCCACAAATGACCGGGAGAATATGGTTTGTGGGTCATTAACCAAGGCGGGAGTGTGATTACCAAGGAATGGACACATGTCCTACATCCAATGGTGCTGGTACAAGTAATAAAAACCGGGAGTAAAAATATTTGTGCTAATCATTGTAATCAACCTTTGATTAACTTAATCACGTAGTTAATCACCAGCGAAATCATTCATATTAATTTATATCCATTTATTAAAGTTTGTCGAGTGTGAAGAGGGGGCTGGACCCTTCAAGTGGTATCAGAGCAAGAAATTGAAAGTGCTGGGATAGACATGGAAGTTGGAAGAAGAGGACGTGGGAGAGGTGTGTGTAGAGTAGCAGATGAAGGACTCAGTGAATAAATAAGGATCCTTACTACCCGTTTGGAGGCAGTTAAAGCAGGAAGGAGAAGGGATCGAGAGGTAGGAGATGACAGCGAAGAAGAAGCCATAGTTACAACAGATGGATTGGATGAAGAAGGGCTGGAGATGAGATTATTGAGGATGGTCCCATTGGCTAGTAGAAAGCCTAAACCAGAGATCCCAAATTACAATGATATCTTGTCCACAGAAGTTCTGTTGGACTGGATCAACGAATTGGACTAGTATTTTGAGTGTGAAGAGGTCAGTTAGGACCAGAGAGTTAAGTTTGCTGCGAGGAAGGTTAAAGGACACGCACCCTTGTGGTGGGACAGTGTCCAAGCAGAAAGAAGAAGCATGAAAAAGTTGCCAATAAAGAATGGCCAAGGATGGTGGCCAAGCTGAAAGGCAGATTTTTGCCCAAGGATTAAGAGATTGCACTGCATCGGCAAGTGCAGATTTTTAGCCAAAAAGGGATGACAGCGAGAGAGTATACAGAAGAATTCTACCCGGTAAATTTAAGAGTTGGTTACACAAAGGACACCCCGGAGAAAACAACAAGGTATGTAAATGGCTTGAGACTGGAAATATTGGATGAAATCAGCATTTTTCCCCGAAAAATATAGAAGAAGCCTTCCAGAGTGCTATGAAGGCAGAGGAGACGATCACGAGAAAACAAAATGCTAGGAGAAGACGGGGAAGCGGTAGTGGACGAGGATAGTCCTATGGCAGAGGACGAATTTCCAGTAATAGTGATTTAGGAACAAACGAAAAGGGAGACAGCTCTAGAGGTGGCAGGCCATATCGGCGAGGAAGAGGGAATGGCCGAGGTAGGGGAGCTAACTATCAGTGCTACAGGTGCCACAAATGGGGTCACAGATCTTTAGAACGCCCTGATGTAGAACAAGTTGTTCAGAGAGGAACGCTTGTCGCACAGCCTGAGGAAGCAAAGGCACCACCCCAAGAAGCAGAAAATGTACCAGAAACACGAGAAGCTTCAATTTCGAACAAAGTGTTGTTGAAACCATCCAACAAAACAGCTGAACAAACTCAAAGGAAAGCATTACTCCGGACCGTTTGCAAGTCGCACGGGAAATGTTGCAAGTTGATCATCGACAGTGGAAGTACAGATAATTTGGTAGCCACCGAGATGGTAGAGACGTTGCGTTTGAAGTGGCTGAAGCACCGCACCCCCTACAAGGTGTCGTGGCTGCAAACAGGGCATCAGATGTTGGTTGACGAACATTGTGAATTTGAGTTCCACATTGGTAGGTACAAAGACAAAGTTATTTGTGATATTATGCAATGGACGTGTGCCAAATACTGCTAGGAATGCCATGGCAGTGTTGACCGGAAGGTAGTCCATGATGGGAAGACAAACTGCTACAAGTGTGTCAAAGATGGGATCAAGCACACGCTTGTGCCAATCAAGGAGGAGGAGACAACGAAAACAAGTGGGATAAAAACATTACTAATGGGTGGAAAACAGTGGTTGAAGCGGATTGAATAAACTGAAGCGAACTATGCTGTTGTGAGGAGAGCAAAGATAGTGTTGTTGCACACGGAAATGTCTGATTTGCCTCCAGAAATTCAGAAAATGCTGGAGGAGTTCAGTGATAGTGTAGTCGATGATTTTCTAGACAAGTTGCCTCCCAAGAAAAGCATCAGTCATCATATCGACTTTCTACATGGAGCAAGTCTACCAAATAAGGCAACACATCGGATGAGCCCTAAAAATAATGAGGATATCGGAAAACAAGTGCACGAGTTGCTAGATAAAGGGCTGATGAGGGAGAGTTTGAGCCCTTGTGTGGTACCAACAATTCTTACTCCCAAAAAAAGAGGAGAATGGCGAATGTGCACGGATTCGAGTGCCATCAATAAGATCACCATCAGGTACAGATTTCCACTGCCACGGATGGACGATATGATGGACTATCTGAGTGGGGCAGCATACTTCTCGAAGATTGATTTAAAGAGTGGCTATCATCAGATTCGGATAAGGGAAGGAGATGAGTGGAAGACAACCTTCAAGACCAATGAAGGGTTGTACGAGTGGTTAGTCACGCCGTTCGGTTTGGGTAGCGCCCCGAGAACTTTTATGCGACTGATGAAGGAAATGCTGAAAGAGTTCATCGTAAAGTTTGTAATAGTGTATCTTGATGACATATTAATTTTCAGCTAGACTAAGGAGAAACACTTTCGACATGTTCGGAGTGTGCTGGAGAAATTGCAGCGGAATAAGTTGGTGATAAGTCTGAAAAAGAAAATGTACTTTCCTACAAAGAGAAGTGGTTTATCTGGGCTTTGTAATTGCAGAAAACGAGTTGAAGATGGATCCAAAGAAGATTGCAGCGATCATTAACTGGCCATCCCCGAAAATCTTGTTTGAGGTACGTAGTTTTCATGGGCTCGCAAGTTTTTATCGTGAATTTATTAGGAATATCAGCGAAATCTGCGAGCCTATGTTGGGCACTAAAAAAAAGCAAGTTATCCTTTTCATTGGACCAAGGCAGCAGAGAAAAGCTTTCAGCTCCTGAAGAAGAAAATTACAGAAAGACCAATTTTAAGATTGCCAGATTTTAATAAGCTTTTCCAGGTTCATTGGGATGCAAGAGGTATAGCCACTGGAGCTGTACTCAGCCAAGAAGACAAACCTGTTGCGTTTTTCAGCGAGAAGTTGAACAAGAGCAGGCAGAAGTATTCATCATACGACAAGGAATTCTATGTTGTCGTCCAAGCACTGAATCATTAGAGACACTATATATTGGGGAGTGAGTTTGTTTTATTTTCTGATAATTTTGCGCTGCAATATGTGATGCAACAACGTAAACTGAACCACAAGCATGCCAAGTGGGTCGAATATTTGCAGAGTTTCACCTTTGCGTTGAAACACATCAGCGGGCAGGCCAACAAGATGGCAGATGCGTTGAGCAGAAGAGCCTTGCTCTTACAGGAAAGTACGATACAAGCGCTCAGCTTTGAGCATTTGAAAGACTTGTATCGAATCGACGCGGATTTCAAAGAGTCTTATGAAGCCTCACAGAATCCCTTGCTAAGGAACAATAGTCCATGGTTGGACTACAATTTACAGGAAAAGCTATTGTTTAAAGGGGGGCAGTTATGTATTCCTGATTATTCGATGAGACAAAATACTATACGAGAGAAGCACAGTGGAGGTCTAGCGAGACATTTCAGCATAGCAAAAACTTTAGATCAGCTCGGACACTTTTATTACTGGCCAAGAATGCGAAGGGATATGCAACGATATGTGAGTACGTGTAAAGTCTCTCAATTGGCGAAAGGACACAGTCAAAACACAAGACTTTACACACCACTGCCTATTCCAAGTAGACCATGGGACTCAGTGAGAATTGACTTTGTCTTGGGACTGCCAAGAATGCAGCGAGGTTACAACTCGGTAATGGTGGTGGTAGACAAGTTTTCGAAATTGGTGCATTTCATCCCTTGCAGAAAAACCAGTGATGCCACTCACGTAGCTCACCTATTTTTCACTGAGATTGTCAGATTGCTCGGCTTACCCAGATCTATTATTTCCAACAGGGACGTGAAATTCACAGGACACTTTTGGCGCACCCTGTGGAAGAAGTTGGATACACAATTGAATTTCAGCTCTGCATATCCCCTGAAGACTGACGGGCAAATGGAAGCAGTGAACATGAGTTTGGGGAACCTGCTACGGAGCCTGACTGGAGAAAATTCACGATTATGGGATCGTGCGCTTGCTCAAGCAGAATTCACTTATAACGATTCACCGAACCACAGCACATGGCATAGTCCATTTCAGATCCTATATGTCATGCATCCTTGCAAAGTACATGAGTTGCGGGATCTAGGAAAATTGGAAAAGAGATGTGGTGATGGGGAAGATTCCGCCAAAGCAATGAATGATCTACATGAGCAGGTGAAATCAAAGTTGCAGGACAACAATTAGATATACAAACAGTGGGTAGATTTTAAGAGACGAGAAGTGTAGTTTAATGTAGTGGATGAAGTCCTTGCACACTTACACAAAGAACGGTTTCCTAAGGGCGCATATAATAAGCTGAAATTTAAGAAGATAGGTCCCTATAAAATTATGCGTAAATTCTCAGCCAACGCTTATGAAATACACCTGCCACCAGATATAGGCATGTCACTTATTTTCAACGTGGCACACATGTTCCCGTGGCCAACCCTGAAGATGACAGTGTGGTACGGCCAGAAGGAGACACCCATGTTGAAGGCGGTTCTTGGATGAGGCAAATGCCTTCGGCTCAACCCCATGAGATCGAGAAGATTCTCGACACACAGGTGGCCAAGCGAACTTGCAGGAAGGAGTACCTGCGGTACCTTGTCAAGTGGAAGAACTGTCCTATCGAGCACAGTTCATGGCTCGACGTGGCACAGATACAGGGAGCAAGTTATTCTGTGGAGGATCTCATGGAACGGAGCCATGACATTTTATTACCCCGGGACCTTGACGCAGTAGCATCTAGCTAAAGGGGATCATCATGATAGAGGGTCATTTGGTCTCTCAAAGGACTCATGAGGAAATTTCAAGTGAACACTTTAATTTCATTTCTTTTATTATTTTAATTTCTTAGAGAAGTGGTATTTAAGAAGATAAAAGTTGAATTAAATGAACTTTTGTAGTTAATTTTTTATTTATTTATTATGTTATCATTTACAAATCATAGCGTAGAAAAAATAAACAGTTTTAGAACTGAAAACAAACTATCAAATGTAACTAACAGCAGTTAAGAGAAACTGTTTTCCAAAATCATTCAAAAGGAGACAGAATGCATTGTATCAGGTTCAACTTTTGGAAAGAGAAAAATAATAGAAATCTCCGAGCACACAGAAGTTATATTTGACGTCCCACAACTGTCCATCTATAGTCTTTTATGTTGAGTTGCTTAACACAGTAAAAGCAAGTTATTTTATTTCTATTCTACAGAACATACGTGTTTTTTCTATTTGCATTAACTTAACAGGACGACAAACAACAAGAATTTGTAAGTGTAAGAACTCGAGAAACTACAGAGATGTGGACGGTTAGTCCCAGACCATCTAAAGCAAACGAGCGAAAGAAATCTTTGGATAACGCACAAGTTCCATACAGCAAGGATAGAAACCAACAACACACGTATTTCTTGAGAACGGAAGCCTTTCATTTATTCACAAAAAGTAATCATATAATCTCTCTCAAATATACACACAGAGCAAGAATTTGTAAGTGTAAGAACTAGAGAAACTATAGAGATGTGGACGGTTAGTCCGAGACCAACTAAAGCAAACGAGCGAAAGAAATCTTTGGATAACGCACAAGTTCCATACAGCAAGGGTAGAAACCAACAACACAGGTATTTCCTCAGAACGGAACTCTTTCATTTATTCACAAAAACTAATCATATAATCTCTCTCAAATATACATTACAGTCCATACTGAAATTAATGTCGTTCAAGTCCAATAAGTGCATAATAGAGTACGGGTTGAAAATCCCTAACCTATAAACCATATGGCCACAACCCAAAAACTATAATAATGCAAACCTGGGGACTACAATTACATTATGGTGGACACACAAGAGATTATGCGCCTAAAACTAGCCATGCCATGTTTTAAGCCAGCGACGACAGGAGCAAGCAAATAAACCAAGTTAATAAGGAGTGACCCTACTCGGGTTTTGCGAGCACACGATAGAGTAGAAGTCAGGGTCTCCAGAATGAACCCACCTGCTATAATCCACCAAAACAGAG
This sequence comes from Pinus taeda, assembly GCA_000404065.3. Lineage (NCBI taxonomy): Eukaryota > Viridiplantae > Streptophyta > Pinopsida > Pinales > Pinaceae > Pinus > Pinus taeda. Next base: position 11,833 of record APFE031368321.1, read on the forward strand.
TGTAACCATTGTGTGGAAGGAAGGAAAGAATCAAGGAAACAAAATACTAGAAGCTTAGGGTTCGGGACTTACGAGTGAAGAGAGAGAACACCGAGGTTGCAGTCACCCAAGGGTCCCTCTACTCACAATGGAGCAACCGAGTGAGTCAAGAGTGTAACAAGTGGAAAACGATGATGGCATATGACAGTAACTTACTTTCATTTCTGTGGAAGAAGCCAAAGCTGTAGACCCCCGAGACCAGAACCTGCCAACGCAACAGAGCAACATGACGAGTGAAATTCGAGAGCGATTGAACTAAAGAAACCGAGACGAGGAACAATCACTAAAGTCAAGCGAAACGAACAGCTGAGACTATATACAGAAAACTGAAAAACCCTCCAAAACAAGCGTATTTTCCACAGAGTAACAGGGCATATCAAGTGCCGAGGGAGAAGAACCAGAGGGGAAAAACGATAGCACAAAACAACGTTACTTACCAACCGGTGGAGCCAAGCATACAACCAGGTCAAGGCCGAGCAAAAGCAACAGTAGCAACATATTCCCACAATGAAATCGCACTAGAAGAACAGACAGGAAAACCCTCGAAAAACCAAGATAACAATGCACAAATGACCGGGAGAATAGGGTTTATGGGTCATTAACCAAGGCGGGAGTGTGATTATCGAGGAATGGACACATGTCCTACATCCAACGGTGCTGGTACGAGTAATAAAGGCTGGGAGTGAAAATATCTATGCTAATCATTGTAATCAACCTTTGATTAACTTAATCACGTAGTTAATCACCGGCGAAATCATCCATATTAATTTATATCCATTTATTAAAGTTTGTCGAGTGTAAAGAGGGGGCTCGACCCATCACTCGAAAGCACCAAAGATTGAGGAAAGAGGCACTAGCATATAAAAGTAACTAGATACATCCTTAGAGAGGATGATGCATACCTCTCACTGTGGCCACGTCATTTTGTTTAGTGATGAGGTTCAATAGAGTATCATCGATGTCTGTGCAAGGTTCATAGTTTATCTTTGTCGTGCTTATTGGTCTTATTAGTTTTAACACATTGAATATTTAAACTTTGATATAACAGAAAAAAATATTTTTTTCAAATTTGTGACCGTGAGAAATGATAGGAGTGTGAAGATCTAAGATAACCACTCGAGAGAGATGTGGAAAATATCGACAAAGAGACATAGTGTGTGCACGATTCAAGAGAAGGAAGAAAATGTTTGTGTCATATGAATCATAATCTGTTGTTGATATTTTGTAGCCCTACACAGGAGTATTAGGAATGTAAACATCATTCCCAAGTATGCTTGGCCAGGTGTGCTATAAATGAAAGAAAATATAGTGAGTCCGTTAGTATCCTCCCACTATTCCTTGAATGAATATTGTTTGAGGAATGTTGTGACACAAGTCTTTGTAGGTAGGTGAAAAAAATGCAAGATTGATGGACAAGTGCTATATCTCGACTATTGAAAAGATGAAAATTTTGTTGAAATTTCTCCAATGCACTCAGTGAATGTTAGAATACCCTCCCAAACAAAAACTCAAGAACATAAAATAGAGATTACACATTTGTACAAAACCCTTTGAAAATACTCATCTAGTCATGGTGCTTGTTAGTGCTACCGAGGAGAGAGAATGTGTGTCAATTATAAAATCGGGATTGGTGTGGATGCTATTGGAATCATTGGAGACAAGTATTATGTTTGAAAGAAACAAAAATAGACGTTTCACTACAAACTAGCAATCCATGAGCAATGTAGGAATTAATAACATTTTTCTTCTTTCCAATGTGATTAGGGAATGCCATGGCCTCAAGTCAAAGGCCACCATGTTATCCTTCTTTCCATGGAAAAGTATGTGGAAGATGGAAGAAATGAGAGGAATAGTATTGTAGTGCAATTGATGGATGATTAGAAGGAAAAGAAAGGCATTTATAGCTAGAAAGAGCTGTAGGTATTGGATGTATGCCTTTTCTAATATTTTGTCTTCTAAGTTTGTACAAAAATAATTGAGATGTTGTAAGCTCGGAGATGGCTATATGTGCTCTTGCATTTGCATGTGAGATAAATGAGGTGGCCTCTTCAAAGATAAGGTGATGAAAGGTAGGGAGGAAAGGCACAAGGTTATGTATGAAGTGCCTCTT
>APFE031368322.1:0-21570 GCA_000404065.3 Pinus taeda
AACCAATTTGATATCAAATTATTTTATCTATAAAATATTAGAATATTTTATTTATTTTAACATTAAGATATCATTTTTGTTATAATATATTTTCTCATACCATTTCTCAACTTCAGGTTCTACCTAAAGAATTTCAATCACTTCGGGAGTCTTTGACGTCAAATAATTTCCCATTATTCAATGTGGTAGATATAAAAAATGTTTTTTTTCTTAAATATGTGAATTAAATCTATAAAATAGGTACAAGTTCAAGGCCTTTTTGCAAAGCTCTTAGATATAGATTTGCTATTAGACTTAGTACATAGGGTAAATGATATAATTTAGTATTTCTTTTTATAGTATTTAAATTAACTTCCATTGTTACTTTAAAGCTTCAACACAATAAGGTTCTATATTATTTTATATGGTTAAATAATTTATATTCAAAGTTTGAGTGAGGATATTTGATTTTGTAACATCAAATATTATGAAGGTTTTATATCATTTCATATTGTTAAATAATTTATATTTAAAGTTTGATTGAGGATATTTGATTTTGTAACATCAAATATCATGAAGAAATATTATAGATTATTATGCATTACACAATATCATAGAAATGCAAATTTATTCATTAATTATGAAAGTAAAGATTTTGAAATTAATTTCTCACTAAATTAAGATTAAACAAACATTCCCCATTTAAACCTAGCTTGGGATAAACAACTATCTTAATTTTTTTTTTTTTTTAATAAATTTGGTACATTCCAAATAAAATATTAGTTTAGTTTATAATAAAAATTGGAATCCACTTTACATATGGTAAAGTAAACTAAATGACTATTTACATACATACTTTAAAAATAAACTATTTTTAAGGCAGGTTAATAGTAAAACATTATGTAATGTAATATGTTGTAATATGGTGTTATGTGATATAATCTAATATTATGTTGATTCGGTCAAACTATTTAAAACCTCAAGGATAAGTGTATAAAAAACTAAAATTATGATTTCGATGCTCAGAATTTGTACATTAGAGTTTAAACCTTGGTTGGGAGGGTCATCCATAAGCTTTTACAAAAAAAATGGTTTAAAAGATTTAAGAGTTGATGCTCATATATTCCCTCTATTTTCACTTCTAGATTAAATATACAAGAATGACACGAAGAAGAATTTATTTATAGACCTCTTCCCTCATAAGAAAAAAAATCAATTGTGATTGGTCTTCTACTAAAGCTTGAAGCAATCAGAAACTTGGATGACTCTCCTACAATCTATGGCTATACCGAATTCTTTGTTGTCATCGTCACTACATGTTTTATTAGTTCCCTCCCACATGACCATTTGCTTACTTTTCCCACTATTTTAGTCTTTTTTTGTTGAGACTTATTGTAATTGATTTTATTGCAGATGATAAAAATGACGCTTGGGATATTTTGAAAGTTGCATATGAAGGTAATGATACAATAAGACTATTAAATTGCAGACATTGAGAACTTAGTTCAAAACCAGGAAGATGACTGCAACAACTAATGTTGATCAATTCATGACTAGAGTGAAGCGCATCATCAATCAAATTAGGCTTATTAGGGAAACTATTGCAGATCAAAATATCTTTGAAAAATCTCATGAAAGTCTACCAAAGAAATTTGAAATTGTTATAACAACTATTTCGGAGTCAAAATATCTTACAACTTTGCTAATAGATAAGTGGACTAGATCATTTGTCACATGAAACGCGACTTAACGTGGGAAAAGATTCCATGAAACAATATTTTGGGGCACATGTATCTCTCAGTCGAAGCATCAGTAGAACATATAGAGGAAAGAAAAAGCAAGCTAGAGGTAGAGGAAAATCTACATAACATCAAGCCATTGCCGAACTAGTTTAGCATCAGGGTACATCATAATTTCATACACATTTCTTTTTGGATTGATACCTGGCATTCTTCATAAGACAAGGAAAAAAGATCTTTGAATTCTTAGAATAGGGCTTTATAGGTCTTGACCTCATCAAGAAAGCAAGATGCATCGATATGTAGATTTTCGACAATGTCAGGTTTAATTGAAATGTTGAGAGGGATAGTCTCTTTAATGTTATACAAGTTCTTTTGGGAATAAAAAATGTAGATGGATGTGAAATTTTTAGATAAATTAATGATATGGGGTTGATAAAGTTCACTAATATTATCATCGAAGGAATCTAGCAAGGAGGAATGGTGATGATGGTTATTCCATGGTGGATCGTCCAACATTATGACCTCCATGATGCTCTCATTGGTGGAAAACATACGAGAGAAAGGATTAGACTACGTACCATAATCTAAATAATGATCAACCCAATTGATCGGAGAGGAAGGATTAGAACAAGCTACACAAGCCGAATAGATGGTGTCATAGTAAAGCTCAATGGGGCTAAGCAGCATACAGTCACCAAAGCTCTTGATATTAGATTGATCTTGTAGTACCCATGGATCAACTGGAGAAGAAAAAGAAGATATCATATTAATATAGGCAACCGAAGTATATTTTTCGGGAAGTGAGGGAGGAAGAAGCGAAAATGTTCCCATAAGAGAGGAATCCTTAAGCATTCCAACCTGAACATGTTGATATGGGTGGGGGGTTTCCTCCATGATAGGGACACTTCTAGTAACTGAAGAGTCAATGGAAAAAAAATGAGTTGATTGATGGCTACGATACTTCCTTTACGAGGAAAAGCAATCATTCTAAAATTTGTGGAGACAATTGCATCCATGGAATAGACCCACATATGACCTAGTAGAAGATTATGATCTAGAGGTCCGTCGATAACTTCGATTTCTACTGATACAATATTGTCACCTAATTCTTCTTATAGAGAATTCAAAATACCAAATGGTTTATATGTTCTTCCATTAAAATATTTTAGAGTGGTTGGTGAGTGACTTAATTTGGTAGAACCAATAGTCTTCCAGCAAGACATGGCCATAATACAGGATGAGGCTCCTCTGTCTAGAATGGAACGATGGATATTATTACCATGAACAACAACCCAAATCATGAAATTTAATTGATCCGGAAGTCGATGTGTATAGTTCTCATGGTTAGAAACTATTAGGCTGGAATCTGAAGGATCAATACGTCAAATTGCCGAAATAAAATCCTTCTTTTGAGTGTGAAAATTTTGCAACACCTCAAGAGTTGACATAATTAATGGGGCTTGAGTGAAATCCTCAAATATGTTATAGTTTTGAGTAGATATTGCGTGAGGGTCGAATGTCGATTTATGGATAATGCCCTTGCGAGGCTTGATCATTACTTCATTACGTACAACATTTGGAGTAGGATCTAATGGTGATGTGGTTGAATAGGTAGGTTGATTAGTAGCCTAACCCTTCGAGGGATTCACATTACCATAGTCCTTATTTTCGGTGGCCTAAATAAGAACATTTTTTGGCTTCGTAGAGAAAAGCATCAAAATCGAGTTAGAGGAAGCATGATCCCTAGCAATCATATTGATCTATTGATTCAAAAACGGGTCGGTCAACACACTAAGTGTAGCAGATGCTTTAAGGAATTAATAATTTGATTCAACTCCACCAAGTCCCAACAATTACTAGTGAAATTCTCCTCATTAGAGATCAAACATGGATAACAAGGTATTTTGTTTTCTTTAGAAGTCTAATTATTTTTTTTACCTCATGGACCATTGTCTTTATTCTTATTATCTTTACCTTTCTTCTTACTTCCTGGTTGCAAAGATTTTCCTTTGGATGATTGAACAACATTGATGGAAGTAGAAGCTTCATGAGTGGAAGGAGAGATGTTATGAAAGTAGCTCACAAAAAGATAGAAAAGATAGATCAACGCCTTAGAAATAAACCTCTTTGAGGTGGCAACCTCCTTGGCATTACATAAATGAAAAATTCTTGGATGATACAAATGACAAGACTTCCTCTCTATATATAAGAGTCTGAGGGGTCATAATATAATTAGAGCCAACCTAACAATAATAATGTAAGGGCACAAGAATAACAATATGGGGACTACATGGGCACAACAATATAATAAGGTGGTTTACTAATAAGAATAAGGGGTTACACCAGTAGTATAGTGACCTAACATGCCCCTCTCCTTTAAAAAGTGTTGTCCTCAACGCTTGAGTAGTTCATGATTCTTATGTATAAAATTCTTGTCCTCCCATTTGGAATCTTAAGTGTTTAAGTTCATCCACTTGATGAGACACTCTAAAATTGGTCGATTTCGTAGCTATTGGGTTATTGTTTCTGTGACTTCTCCAGGCTCCAATATGATTTTTCCTTCCTCGTCAAGTTCTGGCAATATTGTTTGAACTGGGATCTTATAAAACTTTTGAATTAGTGGCCACACTTCTTCGTCCTTCTTCCATTCATCCCTTGCTTCATTTATCCAATTTGGTTGGATAATAGAAATAGTATAAAACAATTCTTCCACATCCTCATCCTTTCTTGAGAGTGCATATGCAACAATATTTTGCTTCCCTTTTTTGTAGATGATTTCAAAGTCATAACCCAACATATTTGTGACCCATTTTTTATGTTCTTCTAAAGATAATATTTGTTCTAAAATGTATTTAAGACTATCATGATCCGTTTTACCTTGAAGTGTCTTCCAATTAGGTAAGTTTGCCATTTCTTAGGTGCATGTAGTATTGCCAACATTTCCTTCTCATAAATAGCTTACTTGAGATGTAGCCGCAAAAATAACCAATCGCCTACATCAAGACTTCTTTCACTACAATGTTGATCTTCCCTTTGTTTCATTCGATTCTGCACCAAAGTGGCGTTATCCTTTAAATGTTGGAGAACTCGTTGTTGATGCTCGATCTGATCTTTCACTGCTTGAATCTTTTTCTTCTTCATATGTCCTTCTACCCTAAGAGTTTGAGGAGTTGTAATTTCTTCCAATGCATTACAAGATATGGTTGGATTGATTTCTTGATGCTTGATGTGATCTTTCACTTCTTGAACATTTTTCTTCTTGATATGTCCTTCTATCTTAATAGTTTGAGCACTGGTAATTCCAGCCAATGCATTACATGATATGGTCAGATTCATTTCTTATTTATCGATGTGATCTTTCACTTCTTGAACCTTTTTCTTCTTGATATGTCCTTCTATCTTACAAGTTTCAAGAGTGGTGATTCTTGCCAATGCTTTACAATGTAAGGTCGGATTCATTTCTTTTTTCTCTGAGGTTAGTTACTGGTGTATATCCTCTTCTTTTGATGTTTCTTGATCCTTTTCTTCCTCCTCTTCATTATCTATGTAAAATAATTTCTTCTCATCACATTTATGACCTTTAGTGTATTAGCTATCATAATTGTAACAAAGCCTTTTTTCTATTTTTTCTTCCAATTGTCATCGTGTAAACCTCGTAGGTTATGGAAGGCCAGGAGAAAAAACACTTCGATAATTATCATCGTGAGTGGTGGGATTCCATGTTTCCATAATTTCGCTTTCAATTTTTCTTGCCAACCTGAATTCCTTCTCCAATGAATCAGGTTCCCAAAGACGAACCTCATGTTGAATGTTATCCTTTAAAGTCCCTATGAAGATATCAATCCTTTGCTTCTCTTAGAATATCATTTACCCTTATATTCAATTTTTGAAAGTCCTCAATGTGCTCTACCATTGAACCCTTTTGTTTGAGATTTATCAATTGGCTAAATAAGGTGCTGCTCTTGGTATCCTCATAATGTGCTATCATTTCCACTGTGAAAATTGACCACGTGATAAGTGGTTTACAAGAACAAAGCCCTTTATACCATAAAAATTTATTTGGTTCTAAATAATTAGATGAAATACATACCTCTTGTAACAGTGGTACACCAATTAGATCAAAATATTTCTCCATTTGTAGTATCCAATTTATCGAATCCTTGCCATCAAACTTCCTCATATCACTTTTTCTTGATTATGTGAGCTCGACCTTGAAACGATCGTAACTTTGTAATGTCGAATATTCTAGTTCTAAAATCACGACTTGTAGTAGCCCTCCACATCCTCCTTCCAATGTCACCAGTCTAACTGAATTTGGATTCTCAAAGAAAGACTTATCCACAATCTCCCAAGATAGCTTAATTATATACCTTTTTAGAAGAGTGAACTTGTATGAATTACCATGTGTTGTTGTTTCAACCTTAGGATTTGAAAGGTATACATAGAAAACTACGGCCTGTCCTCTTTTTGTATCTTCTTACAATATTTCAATCTGGTGCTCAGAATGATAGTTATGATAAGTTTCCGAAGGTCACCTGTTTAGAATGTAATTCAGCAGTCTGCAAAAACTCTAACTTCCTCAGATTATATCTCTGAAACTGTAGCAAGACAAGATCTGAAATTCGGTCTGGAGCTTCACCAAGTGTTCAGTTCAAATGGGTTTTAATTTTAGAGTCTGAACATTCGTAGAAATAATATTATATCAAAAATTCGACGATGATCTGTTTGAGATGAAATTCTGGAGCTTGCAAAAACCCTAACTTCCTCAGTTCACATCTCCGAAAATATAGTGAAACAAGACCTGAAATTTAGACCTATGGTTCTAAACGATTTCTTCTCAAATGGATTTTTTTTTTTCTGAAACATTGCAGAAAAAAGTTATAGTGAAAATTCCACGGTGACCGGTTTGGAGCAGTGAAACCCTAGAATCTGAAGCTCTGATTCAAAATCTTATGAAACCAGCTCACAAAAAGATAGAAAAGATAGATCAACGCCTTATAAATAAGCCTATTCGAGGGGGCAACCTCCTTTGCATTACACAAATGAACAATTCTTGGATGATACAAATGATAAGACCACCTTTCTATATATAGGAGTCTAAAGGGTCATAATATAATCAGAGACGACCTAACAATAATAATTTAAGGGCATGAGAATAACAATATGGGGACTACATGGGCACAACAACATAATAAGGGAGTTGTACTAATAACAATAAGAGGCTACAGTAGTAGTATAGGGACCTAAAAAGGGCTTTGAGCACTGAAAACAAGAATTGAATGAGATGATTTACTCGTCGATTGTCGGCTGGTAGAACCAATCACGACATAAGTATCATGTAATTATTTACTAGCATTTTGAGAAAGAGTACCAATTGTTGGCTTGTAGAACCAATCACGACATAAGTATCATGTGATTATTTACTAGGATTTTGAGAAAGAGTATCGACTGGTCATGGAGAATCTGGTATCTTATCATAAAGCATACCATATTAGGTATAGATGAGATCCAAGTATTGGGCACAAGTAATCACCTGCTCTTTGGTTACGAGTCCACCTTGTTGAAAAGTGTAATTAGGTTCAATCTACATAATGAAATGTGTAATTGTGATTTTATGTGATTAATGCAATGAAGAAAAATAAAATTATTCTTGTAACACTTCTCTTATCGGTTTCATGAGAAAGGAATTTAATTTTTAGTTAAGGCTCCCATCGTGAGCCCTTAAGATTGCTCATGAAGTCAAATTGAGTCAATGTCATGTATGAAGGACCCTTCATGGGCATGTTACATTAGTATATACGTAAAATGAAAGAGTTAAAAGGAACTTCAAGGTCAAGCTCAAGCACTTCCATCAGGTTAGCCTTAAATGAAATAATGAAGGTACACCAAATGACATGTCAACCTAGAAAAATATCTAGTCGACTCATTTCTTATGGAGAACCACTATAATAGGAAGCTTGGCCTCCATTTAGAACTGATATTTTCGGTCAAGGACAAGTATACAATAAGAAGTGCAAGAATAACTTGGGAAAGAGCCTCATAACTAAAGAAGAGAAGAAAAGTAAGAGAAAAGTCTATGGTATCGTTTTTTATTATGTTTTGGGTTGAGTACAATCCACACATGCAAAGTATAGGTGTTCTCTATTGCAGAAAGAACCAAGCTATTGAAGTCACTTTCAAAGGTCAATCCAAGGATAAATCCATTTGAAGGATCAATCTAAGTTAAGGAGGAATAGTTTTCATATCCAAGTGAAGAAGTTTGATAGAGAATATGTCTCTCAAACACTATAACTAGGGTTTCTGAATTAGGACTGAAAGTTGTAGGTTTGTTCCTAGGATCGAAACTTTGAAAGGAAAAAGAGGAGGAAGAGTTAAGAAGTTTGACTACTATTGACTCAAGGAAAAAGGAATGCATCAAGGAAACTTTGTTAGTTGGTCTTGGGGAGGAGAATAGTTCAATGGTATTGGTCTTGGTATTCATCAATTAAAGTGTCCACAAGAAGAATAATTCATTCGGGTTTTCCTCTCAAGTATCAGAGGTTTTGGCCTTGGCTAATCGGCTATATTCTATGTCTCTTGTCTCTTTTTTGTTTATGCATTGATAATTTTTTGATGAAGAATAAAACTATAATAATCTAATTCAAATCCATTTATTTTCCACATTTAAATATCATTTTTGTTAGTAATATATTTTCTAATACCACTTCTCAACACCATGTTCAATCTAAATAATTTCAATCACTTAAGGAGTCTTTGACATTAAATAATTTCCCATTATCCAATTTTGTAAAGCTAAAAAATGGATTTTTTTTTTTATAATATGTGAATTAAATCTAAAAAAGAGTACAAGTTCAAGGCATTTTTGCCAAGCTCTTCGATATACATTTGATATTCGACTTAGTACATAGGTTAAATGATATCATTTATTTTTTATGACATTTAAATTAACTTTATAGAACATGCTATTAGCTAACTGGCTCTAAATCTTATTATAGAGTTTTAACACAATATGATTTATATTGTTTAATATTGTTAAATAATCTATATTCAAAGTTTTATTGAGGACATTTGACTTTGTAATATCAAGTATTATGAAGAAATATTATGGATTACATAAATTATGAAAGTAAGTATTTTGAAATTAATTTCTCACCAAGTTAAGATTAAAAAACATTTCCCATTTAAACTTGGCTTGGGATAAATAACTATATTAGGTAAAAATAAAAATTAAACGAAGTTTCTTCTACATTCCAAATAAAATATTAGTTTCATTTATAATGAAAATTGGAAACCACTGTACATATGGTCAAGTGAACTAAAAGACTTTTATATACATAGATTAAAATTAAAAATAAAATATTAGTTTCATTTATAATGAAAATTGGAAACCACTGTACATATGGTCAAGTGAACTAAAAGACTTTTATATACATAGATTAAAATTAAAATATTTTTACACCATCCTAGTAGTAAAACATGAAACATGATGTAGTAGTAAAACATGATGTAATGTAATATGATGTTATGTGATATAATCTAATATTATGTCGATTCAGTCAAATTATTTAAAGCACAGTGGTTAAGTGTATAAAAAACTATGATTTCGATGCTCAGAATCTATACATTAGATTTTAAACACTGATGGGTCATCGATAAGCTTTTACGAAGGAATTGTTTAAAGGGTTTAAGAGTTGATGCTCATATGTTCCCTCCATTTTCACTTCTGGATTAAACATATGAGAATGGCGTGTACGAGAGTGTGTTTATAGGCCCTCTTCCTTCATAAGAAAAAAAATCAATTATGATTTTTCTTCTACTGAATCTAGCGTGAAGCAGTCAGAAACTTGGATGACTCTCGTACAATCTATGGCTATCCAGAATTCTCTGTTGTCATCGCTACTACACGTTTTATTAGTTTCCTCCCACATGACCATTTTCCTACTTTTCCCACTATTTTAGCCATGTTTCACTAAGACTTATTGTAATTGATTTTGTTGCAGATGATAAAAATGATGAAATCGAGGAAATATTGAGTGAGATTGCCATGAACATGAGCTATGGGTCATTATTGGAGTTTGGTAGAAGGGATCGCTAGCCATATGCAATTGGACTTGGGGTGAATCCATCCTATCAAATTAAGGGCTTTCTTAAAAGGGCTAGCATATTTCCCTCCTGAAGGGGAAATATGGGAATGCAACTCTTTAGGGTTTTCAGTTATGGTTTTTGAAGGGCAGTTTGAAGAGGTTTGAACTTTTTTTTCTGTAGTTAGTTCATTTAATAAGTCCATAGAGAAACTTTTACGAGGTAATGGATTTAAAAATTTAAGCATTGATGCTCATATATTCCCTCCATTTCTAGTTGTGTATTCAATATACGAGAATGACACAAACAATGGCCCTCTTCCCTCATACAAAGAAGATCAATTCTGTCTTTTTTTAAGAGGTAGTTGAAAACATAAATAACTATCTTACAATGTAGGGCGATACCAAATTATATGTTGCCTCCATCGCTACATTTTTTTGTTAGTCCCATCTCACGGGAATTTTTCTTGCTTTTATTGAGAGAATTGATCTATTTGTTTCATGTTGGTCTGTTAGGTGGAGTTTGAATTTAGTTTAGTTGCTAGCTGAGTCTAGTTGAATCTTACTCAAGTTATTTATTGTTGTTGTTACATTGTCTTTTTTGTACTTTATTTAACTATTAATTAATAATAAGAAGAGTTGTTAACTCCATTTCTATATTTGAGTTCATTCTTTTTCATGTTTTCTCCGTCTTGAGCTTTGTCATGGTATCAAAGTGAAAGGTTGCATAAAAGCCCTTGACAGAAACGTTTGAAATTGTGGAGAACAAGAACTTGAGGAGGAGAACAAACTTGCTAGCTATTTCCAAGCTAGTGAAAGCCAAGATCACTGTATGTTGAGCTCAAAGAGAAAGTTTAATTTTTTTATATAATTTTTTCTTAATGAGGGGTTTTATTAACGCACTTTAGAATAGCGGTCACGCTATATCACACCGCTTATACGCTTTATGGACTAACATGCCTCTCTTAACGTAGGCCACAACGACTCAAATTTAAAAAATGGAACAAAATACTGGGCCACAAAATTCTACAACTTCTAATTTAAAAAACAGTAAAGCATGAAAGGAGCATGAATTCAATTGGGAACACAAGGCCAAAGGCAACGTAAATTATTTGTAGTAGAAAAGGAAACACGAATTGTTTATTTTTTTCAAAAATGTTTTCTTTTAAAGAAATAATTTTTTTTTAGTTTTTTTTTTTAATGTGATTCATTAGAAAAAAAGGTCTATTATGTTATATTAAAAAAAGTTCTATTCAAGTTTAGAAAAAAACGAGATTCTCATAAAGAAAAAAAAGAGATTCTCATAAAGAAAAAGGGTTGTTACTTCATTTAAAAGGGATAAAAATTAGATTTCTTCTCTGTTGAATACTTTTTTGCAAGCCCGAGATTGTTAGGATACACTCCAAAATAGATAATTAGAGAAAACCAAAGAAGCATTAGTAGACATAAACAATAATCAGAGGAACACAACTACCAAAATGAGAAAGAAATATCATCGAGCCAAATGTTGGATCCAAAATTCCATTGATGACTTGATCTTTTATAAAATAACTAATGCATCAATTGCAAATGCGGCTTGGGAGATTCTCAAAGATGCATATGAAGGTAATGATATTGTGAAGACAATTAACTTCCAAACATTGAGGAATCAATTTGAAACCTAAACATGACTCAGACAAATAATGTTGATCAATTCATGACTAGAGTCAAGGGAATCATCAATCAAACAGGGTTATTACGGAAACTATTGTAGATAAAAATATCGTTGAAAAATGATTTGAAAGTATTACAGAAGAATTTGAAATGGTTATAACAACAATTATGGATTCAAAATATCTTACAACTTTGTAATAGATCAGTTGACTGGATTGTCTTTGTCACATGAAACATGAGATAGCATGGGAGAAGAGTCCATGAAACAAGCTTTCAAGGCACAAGTCTCCTTGAACAAAGGCATATGCAAAGGATATAGAGAAAAAATAAAGCAAGGGAGAGGTAGAGGCAAATCTACTAAACATCAAGGCGTTTTCGAACTAGTTTAGCATCAGGGTACATCTAAATTTAATGCACAAAAATATTTGGATTGATACTTGGCATTTCTTCATAAGACCAGGCAGAAACATATATGGATTCCAGTAATAGGGATTTATAAGTCTTGACATAAGCAAGCAAGAAAGATGCATCGATATGTAGATTTTAGGCAATGTCATGTTTAATTGAAATGCCCAGAGTGATAGACTCTTTAATGTTCGACAAGTTATTCTCAGAATCGACATTGTAGATGGGTGAAAAAATTGTAGATAACTCAACGATATTTAGTTGATAAAGTGCAGAAGATTTTCCTCGAAGGAATCTGGTAAGGAGGAATGATGATGATGGTCGTCCCATGGTGCATCATCTAACATTATGATCTCCATGATGATCTCATTGGTGGAAAGTGTATGAGAGAAAGGATTAGATGGTGTACCATAATCTAAAGGATGATCAACCCAATTTATTGAAGAGGAAGGATCAGAAAAAGTCGCACAAGTCGAATAGATGACGTCATAGTCAAGATCAATTGGGCTAAATAGAATACGATCACTAAAATTTTAGATATTAGGTTGATCTTGTACCACCCATGGATCAACTGGAGAAGAACACGGAGATATCATATTAATATAGGAAACCGAAGTATATTTATCAGGGAGTGAGGAAGGAGGAAGTGAAAAGGTTCCCATAAGAGAGTAATCCTTAAGTTGTCCAACCTCGACATGTTGATATGGGTGAGGGGTTTCCTCCACAAGAGGGATACTTCTAGTAAGTAAAGAATCAGTGGGAAAAAAGTGAGTTGATCTATGGCTACGATGCTTCCTTTATGAGGAAAATAGATCATTCTAAAATATGTGGAGACAAATGCAACCATGGCATAGACCCACGTACGACCCAATAGAAAATTATAATCTAGAGGTCCATCGATAAATTTGACTTGTAATGGTACAATATTTCCACCTAATTCTACCTCTAGACAATTCAAAATCCCACGCGGTTTATACGTTTTTCCCTCAATAAATTTCATAGTGGCTAGTGGTTGACTTAATTTGGGAGAGACAATAAGGTTCGAGCAAGATATGGAAATAATACATGGAAATAATATAGTTCTAATGGTTAAAAACTATTAGGTCAAAATTTGAAGGATCAATACATAAATTTTTCTGAAAGCAAAGCCTTATTTTGAGCGAGACAATTTCACAATACCTCAACAGTTGACATAGTTAATGGAGTTTGAGCTAGATCCTCAAATATGTTATTACCTTGAGTAGCTCTTGCACGAGGGTTGAATGTCAATTTATGGATATTGTCGTTAGGAGGTTTAATCGTTAATTGAATAGGTGTGAAATTTGGAGTAGGATATGATGGTGATGTGGTCGAACATGTAGGTTGATAGTAATCATATTGTTCGAGGGATTCACATTAATATGGTCCTTACTTTGGGTGGCCACCATAACACAATTTTTGGGCTTAGTAGAGAAAAGTGTCAAAATCAAGTTAGAGGAAGCGGGATCTTGGGTAACCATATTGGTCAATTGATTCAGAAACGGTTCTGTCAACACAGTGGATGTAGAAGATGATTTAAGGAATTTATTTCATGGAAAAGTTTTGGGGCTAATATTCGCAGGTGGGCTAATTTTCCATGCTTTTTAAAAAAAATCGCTTATTTCCATTTTTCTAAAATTGATTCGCCCAAATTTTACAATATGAAATTATTTAAATTTAAATATCACATAAATTTTATATATAATAATATAAAGAATTATAAGTCTAAATATTTCTATGAAAATACGGTTAAACGTTTTACATTTTTCATATTATGGACTAGAATATTCATCAAGGTATCCAACAATTTTGTTCAACTCTAATCCTTAAAATTTTCGGTAACGGATTCACCTCCGCCCAGTCTAGACAATCAAGTGTGAAATGCTCCTCGTTACAGATCAAACTTGGGTAACGAGGTTTCTTCTTTTCCTTAGAATCCCCATTATTTTGTTTATCCTACAGAGCATTGTCTTTCTTCTTCTTACCTTTACCTTTCTTCTTACTTTTTGGTTGTGGAGATTTGCCTTATGATGATTGAAAAACATTGATATCAGAAGCAGAAGCTAGATGAGTGGAAGGAGTGCTTTGAGCACTAACAAAAAGAGTTGAAACCAGATGATTTATTAATCGACTGCTCGCTGGTAGAACCAATAACGCCATCAATAACAAGGGATTTTTTACTAAGAGTTTGAGAAATGGTATCGATAGGTTGTAGAGAATTTGGTATCTTATCATAAAGCGTACCATATTGGGTATAGATGAGATCCATGTATGGGGCATGAGAAATCACCTGCTCTTTGGCTATGACTATGTCCTGTTGAAAAGTGTAACTAGGTTTGGTATTCATAATGACATGTGTAATTGTGTTTTTATATAATTAATGTAAAGAAGAAAAATAAAATTATTTTTGTAATGCTTTCTTCATGGGTTTCATTAACAAGGAATTTTAATTTTAGTTAAGACAGTGATTTTGAATCCTTAAGATTTGTCATGAAGTCAAATTGAGTTAATTTCATGTATGAAGGATGCTTCATGGGCATGTTACATTTGTATATAAGTCAAATGAAAGAGTGAAAAGGACCTCCAAGAACAAGCTCAAGAAACTCCATCAAGTCAGCATTAAATGAAATAATGAAGCTACATCAAATTATATGTCGGCCTAGGAAACTATCAAGTCGACTTATTTCTCATGGGAAAACCATTATAGATAAGAAGCTCAATCGCCATTAGGAACTCATATTTTTTGTCAAGGACGAGTCTACAATAACAAGTGTGATAATCACTTAGGAAAGAGCCTCATAAGCAATGAAGATAAGAAATGAAAGAGAGAAATTTTTGGTATTGTTTCTGGGTTTAGTACAATCCACACGTGCAAGTTATAGGTGTTGTCTACTAATGAAGGAGCCAAGGCATTGAAGTTACTATCAAATGTCAATCCAAGGAGAATGTCAAGTGAAGAATCAAGGAATAGTTTCCATCTCAAAGAGAAGAAGTTTGAGAGACAATATCTCTCTCAAACACTACGACTAGGGTTTCTAAATTAGGGTTGTAACTTTCAAGTATGTTCCTAGTAACCAAAACTCTAAAAGGCAAAAGAGGATGAGGAATTAAGAAGTTTGAATATTGTTGACTCAAGGAGAAAGGAACTTGTTAAGGAAGCTTTCTGACTTAGTCTTGGACTGGAAAATATTTCAATGGTCTTGGTATTGGTATTCATCAATTGAAGTCTCCATAAGAAGAAGAATTCATTTGGGTTTTCCTCTCAAGTATCAGAGGTTTTGGCCATAGTTGATCACCCATATTCTGTGTCTATTGTCTCTTTGTTGTTTATGCATTGGTAGTTGTTTGATGAAGAAGAAAACTATAATAATATAATAAAAGAAAAAGACCATAATCTAACGAAGTAAAAATAATTCACAAGCAGTTATCATAATAATAGACACGCAAGCATCAAATCTAGAGGAAGACATCAAACCCAATTGAATGATATCAAAGTGAAGTTAATATCTACAAAGAAGTATCAAAAACTTAGATCAAAGAAGAAGTATTGGTATCCTTAAAAGACCACAAAGAACCTACTCAAGTGGAAGGGACATGAAAATCAAGTTTCTTGAAGTCTATTCATCCTAGAGAAGCAACATCAAGGATGTTGTCATCATCTTCAAAATTTCTAAGGAAATTTCCTCTCGTTGGAGGAAGGACCTTAACATTGAATAAGATCATCCAATAAGCATCAACACATCATCAATAAGACATAGATATCAATAAGTACATCACTATCAAAGGATATAAAGTGATATCTTTCTTTTCAGAGTCAAGGATCACCTTTAAAGAGATTTATATTCATCAATGAGAAGTTCGTTATCATCTGTATTGGCATCAATTTCAAGGATGTAGAAAGTGGAAGAAGCATATTCACAAGTAAGTATATTTAAGTTTAAATCTTTGAAAAATTCTTTTTACAAGGAAGGAAGCAAATTGGTTGGTGCTTCAAACTAGCTTGCATGGAAGAAGAGGACATATCTGAATTTGGTTGAAAATGATGTTATGAATCATGTGAAAGGATCTATCGCCAAACCAACAAAATAAGATTATCAAGCACTTGAAAATTTTATGAAAGGTGAAGTGAGGATTCAAAGGATTCTCATAGAATTTGTCAAGGATGCCCTCATTCCATATGCATCTAAACTTGACACCTCAAAAGAAATATATGAAAAACTGATATAGTTATTTTCTGTAAGCACTGCAGTCGAAGTCATGTCTCTAAGGAAAGAACTCTACAAGCTAAGGATATCAAAAGAAGAAGGGCTATCCTCATAATTTTTTAGGATATCCAGAATAAGGGATCAACTTCAAGATCTAGGAGAAATAATATCCGACAAGGAGATGACCATCATAGTAATAAATGCATTACCACAGGAGTGGGGTAACTTCACTTCAATAATTTATGGGAAGAAACAAGATGCTCCATTCTAGGATCTATGGTCATTGTGAAAGATTGAACAAACTAGGATGAAGGCTAAAATATATGTGGGATCATGTGATCAAAATCAAGCATATGCTGCTATGACAAAGAGAAGAGGAAAATATGGGAAATTTGGTCTGGAGAAAAAAAGGAGGAACATGGATAGGATTCAATGCTATGTATGTCAGGAATATGGGCATTACAAAATATATTGTCCTAAGCTCAAGAAGGATAGTAATAAAAGAGGTAGAAAAGAATCGCATGTCACAGAAGAAGTGGAGGAAGCTAAAAAGAAGAAGTCCAACAAAGAGTAAGTAAAATATATCTACGATGATTGAGATAGTCTTCCACATCTAGTTCTTTTCAAGTTCTTGTTTTCAAATTTTATGTTGTAGGATATGGATATTGTGAACCACTACGGAAATGATAGGATGCATCATGGAATCATAAAAGCATTAAAACCAATAACCCATGACATCAGTGTACAGAAGCATAACACATAGGTTAAGTCTAAGGCAATCACTGATGGAAGGATATAGCTCTTGGAAACCTCATTGATAACGTAAGTGATAGTTAAGAGAAAAGGAAGAAAACATCATCTATTACAAATCTCATCATACATCAGCCAAAAGGAAACATCTACTGGATGAGGATACTCAAGATATTGTATTGGAATCTTCATCAAAATGGTCACCGATAAAAAGGAAGAAAGGGTTTCATCAAAAATTCCATGTTGTGGGAATTCATGGGATGATATTATCATGACAAAATAGATGAAGCAGATCAAGGGATTGAAGTTATTTCAATCTAGGCTGTTACTGAAAGGAAGTCTAAGATGACCAAAATGAAAATGAGGTATGTACGCTTGTATTCGATATTGTAGAGTCATGTCATATGGTTGCAAGTAACATGGATAAATTTTCTATCTCGAGAGAAAGATAAAAAAGGATCTCTTACTTTGCAACGATGTAGCAAGGATTCGGTCACACATTTGTCTAGATGAAATCAAAATAATATGTCCTCATATGAAATATGAGGTGGTTGAAAGTAATTAGAGGAACTTTGATTAAAATCTCCTCCAAAGAAAAATGTGTGAAGAAAGAAGAGATCATGAAATATTAAACTATGGAAAAGGGAAATCAACATCCAAGGACTGAGAGATTTGACTAGGATATCTCAATGAAATATATGAAGACTCTGATGAAGTCTGAAAAAGAAACAGACCCTTGAAAATATATATCTTTTGGATATGTGTCAATGTGTATGAAGGATGTTGACGTGAAGTAGAAGATGTCATGACGAAAGACCATAACAAACATAATTTTGATATAATGTTCATTCCTTCATTTTGAATGATATTTTGATGGGATTACGTAAGGTTTCCAAGGGAGGAGTTGTGGGAAATCTTCTGCCACAGATGTTGGTGTAGTAAGATGAAAGATCCTTAAGGAAACATGGCATGAAGAAGGAAACATCGCATGAAGGAAGGCCAAATGTGGAAATGATCGATCACTTTCTGAGAAAATGAATGATGATATGCTTGACTCATGGATGAAAGTGATGGACAGTCTATTCCCTACAAAGAATTCCAAAAACATGAAGAATCTTGGATAAACACAAATAATTTCATGACATCGTGAGGAGGATTTCTTCAAGAAGCTCGGTGTCCCATTATCTCCACCTAAAGAGATTTTGTAGGTCCCTAATTAACAGGGAGCCTAGAAATAAGTTTCTAACTTGGTAGAAACATGGAAGCAAACTCCTAAGCCAAGAGGGATATTAGGTACATTTCTTCATTGGAAAAGATGTATCCTCCCTAATTAAGAGGGAGATGTTTTTTTTAACATTAAAAATATATGTAAGGTGAAAGGGAAAGAAGAGGATGTCACTGCAGAGGCTGACTTAAAAGGGTTAGGGTTTCTTTCAGCTGATGGTGACACAACAGCTCCCTACTCACCCCACCTACCTGCTAGCTGTCGATGTCTGCTCTTTCCTTTGGAAACATCACTTGTGGTGGTTCCCTTCATATTTCACCTATTCATCACTCGGTAACAATGTTATTACTGTCTCCTCCCTGTTTCATTGTATTCCCACTGAATTCTGATAACCTACCAATGACAATGGTTACAATGGTCTTGGAGGTAGCTAGTGGAGAGCACTTTGGAACAGGTATGGAACTTGACCTAGTAGACTACTAGAAAGACATGTTGGAGAATGTCAATATCTGGAAAACCCCTCACTCTGCCGTAGATTACATCCTTCCTTTCTACTGTGACCTATCAGCTACCATTGAGGGTCTTCCTTCCATTTCTAGGCCTTCCTACTCCACTATTACTTTCTCAGAGCCTCCTTTGATCTAGTCGTTTCCTCCCTCGCTACTGCAATCACTCTTAACTTCCACTTTTCTTTCTGCCTACCTCCACACAAATCCTGAGGCAACCATCTCTCAAAACCCCCCTCTCATCCCACCCTAGTGAATCATCATCCAACCCTCTGAGAACCCATATCTCAGCCCAGGAAATTCCACAAGTTTTGGTACTTGAGGTGCCTCCATATGGAAGCTATGTGGTAGTATCCCCTCTCTAGGAATCGATTCCAATGGCTGAACTCCATCGCCTTAAAACCCATGACCCAAACCTTAAGCAGACAAGGGATAATACAAAGGACCTTGAAGTGTCATTGTAGAGGGGAAAGAAAAGGAAGTGCTTCAAGGTCTGAAGTGAGGACGTCATTCTCAGACTCAGGGAGGACATCTAGGGGGTGACAACATGGACACGGCAGACTAAGTTCTGGTAGGAGGAATTCCTAGTTGTAGCTACACAATGACTAGGCTTAAGATGTGGACCTCAGAGGTTTGGGGGCAGCACCTGGAGGATCTCCCAACCGTACAAAACTTTGTTAGAGGATGGTTTACTCTGCGTTTTTCCAAATCCGAGCACACAAACTTGATCATGTCGTCTTTATGGAATTTTGGGCATGCTCCAGTTCTTCTCTGGCGATGGAACCCTTTATTCAACCCTGCAAATGAATAGATAGGAGTTGGCCCTATATGGTTTCAGCTACTAGGACTGCCCCTGCAATTTTGGTCAAAGGATATTTTTCGTTGCATAGGCAACACTTTGAGCACCTATCTCGACCACGACATAACATACCTAGCCTCAGGTATGACATGCTAGGATTCTCGTTCACTTGGATACTTGCGGTAGTCTTCAGGAAACCTGTAGAAATATTAAGCTTTTCCTTTTTGTTGTAGACGTTGCCACAAGGTGGGAAACCTGATGAAATATTATCCATTGAACAAGAAGGAAAGGGAAAGAGACGAGGAGAAGGATATAATGCAGAACAAAGCACATGCTCAGAAATGTCCTTCAGGAGGGAAGAGGTTGCAAATCAAGCACAAGATGATGCATTATCTATGCCCACAAAGGAGATGAAAACGAAGCAGGGAAAGGCACCCATCGGAGCACGCTCTTCGCCTCTTACCAGAGCAAGGGAAGCTACTGAGCCGATGTTCTATACAGGTATGTGAACTACAAACTCCTCCTTTGTTTACTTTAATCTATATCAACACGGAATTGAAACTTGTTATGAATAGTTCAATTTAGTAGAGTCTTTCTCTCAAACCTTTATCCCCCCCAAGGCTATGGATTTCCCTATCAAACCCCCCTCCCCCAACATCTCCTACATTGAACCCTCTTTCCCTAATAATCC
Source organism: Pinus taeda (assembly GCA_000404065.3). Classification (NCBI taxonomy): domain Eukaryota; kingdom Viridiplantae; phylum Streptophyta; class Pinopsida; order Pinales; family Pinaceae; genus Pinus; species Pinus taeda. Next base: position 20,055 of record APFE031368322.1, read on the forward strand.
TCCTCCAAATTACCAATTACTTGATCCTCCATCTCATTCCATCCATCTTCCTTTCAAATACCCCACCAAAGTCAGGTTTCGCTCACAGGCCCCTGACTCTCTGGGTATTGACCTCATCACCTCTTCCCCTCCTCTAAAATCGACTAGAGGTAGACGATCCTCCCTATACAAAGACAATGTACATGCAAAGGAATATATTTTTCCACACAAACAATAGGCCATTGATCAAGTACTTAGAATAGAGAATACCCAAGAGGCCCCTCCTCCATGAAACCTCTCTCCTTCAACTGTAGAGGGTTGGCTAGCCCTACAAAAAAATTAGCCATGAGGAGACCACTCTTAGCAGAACCTACTGATATTCTTTTTTTACAAGAAACCTTAGGTCATGGGTGTGTCATTACCTACCTCCTACAAACCTGGATACCTGGAAGGACTTTCCATAGCCTCGATGCATCAAGGAGATCAGGGGGGCTTGCAATAGGAGTAAAAAATTGATCTATCAGAATCCGTAATGTGTGGTGGAGTTCGGGTGACCTAGGAGTTGATATATATTCCTTAGAACTTGATATTGAGCTCAGGATCATAAATGTATATGGCCCATGTCACAACAGATAGGAATTTTGGAGCAGATTCATAGACTCTAACATTCTTCAAAAGGAAAATCTCATCTTGGGGGGGGGGGGGATCTAAATCCATAGGTTATGTGGAATCATGGGGACACAATGCCAAAAGGGATATCCTCTCAGATTTTTTCGAGGCCAAAATAAAGGATCACAATCTCATAGACATCCCCTCGTCAAAAATATTTCCCACTTGGAGGAAAAATAGGTCAAGAATGGACAGTCTCTCTAGAAGACTTGATCGATATCTCATTAAGGAGCATATGTTAAACTTTGGACAAGGATATAGGCAGTGGGTGGCCTCTGGAGGAATATCAGACCATAGGTCGATCTATTTGGAAATCAGAGGAGGTATGAGCAAACCTAAAGGTCCTTTCAAATTTAATGCAGCTTGGCGGAGGGATGCTAAATATATCCATCTTATCACAAATTACTAGAGGAATCATCCCCTAGTGGTAGAAAGGACTATATCAGAAGGACTTGCAAAAAACCTTAAAGAACTCAAGAGCCTCTCTAAGAAATGGGCTCATAAGAAGAGAAAACAGGAAGACCATACTCTCAATCAAACTGAAGAAGCCATTGAGAAGTATGAAAATGACCATGAAGGAATATTCTCCTCCCCTAAGCACAAAGAGCAGATAACGTCTTTTCTGGCTAAGAGAAACCAGATTTTGAAGGACAGAGAAGAGAGCTGGAGATTGAGAAGTAGAGCCATTTGGGTGAAGGAAGGGGATGAAAATACCAAGTTTTTCCATAAATTTGCAAATGGGAGGAAAGCTATCAATACTATTTTCCAGCTATCAGATGAACATGGAGAACCAATGAACACCTTCCCCCAGCTAGCAGCTATGGCTTCTACCCACTTCAGAAACATTTATAAGTCACCACCAAATGCC
>APFE031368348.1:0-12743 GCA_000404065.3 Pinus taeda
ATGAGATATCTTTTAATATTAAAAATTCTAAGATTTCGTAACATTTCCTCTTAAGGTTATATATAAGTGTTATTTTTTGATAGGTAATAACATTATGAGCAGTGGTTTGTGCTACCATGCTTGAAATGCCCAAATAGAAGTACTTGAGCAACTCGCAAGTTCTAAGCTTTATTCTTACTTTATTTCAACAATTTGCTTCCATCTTTTGTCTCTTTGACTCTTCTGCGTTTTTCCGTAGTTGTATTCAACTTTTGGATTATTCTTACTCTATTTCAAAAATTTTCTTCCATTTTCTGTCTCTTTGACTCTTCTGTGTTTTTCAGTAGTTGTATTCAACCTTTTTTATTCCAACTTTGCCCTATCAAACGTCTTTGATTCGCATCTTCCTCTACAAAGGTTAGCGGTTAGGCATGGGCATGGATAAAGGCAATAAAAATCATTAAATGTGGTTATGATTAAATGCGGTTCTTTGTCGGCTACCTTTAGAGGTTTCATTGTTGAAGAAATGCAGAGAAATGCTACCATTAGCAGTTTTCCCTGCATCAAGGTTTTAAGTGGTTAAATGTGGTTATTTGGTGGCTCCCTTATGCAGTTCGTTGTTGAAGAAGTGAAAATAACTATGAGGGTTTTCCTGCATCAAAGTTTAGGTTTTAACTGCTAAATGGTAAAATATTAAGATTTTATTTGATGTATTATTTATTTTAGGTATAATTGTTAATATTAAAATAAAGTTGATATAATATTATTGTTGTATTATTAATTTTTATTTTAATATTACAAAATTAATTTTAGTATTTAGTTATATTATTAATAATATAAGTAATGTTATCGGTATTAATGTCAATAATATTATTATTCATGAGTTTTGGATAGATGGAAATTTGGTGCTATGTTAAGGCACTCTTTGATGTGAAGTTAATAGTTTAATCCCCTGGCTCAATTAGGATGATATATTGGTAATGATGAAGATGTAGTCTTGCCAAGCTTACAAAGAAAACGTTAATAATATTATTGATAATAATATTTGTAACTCCTTGATTGGGATGCTATTTTGGTTTATGACTTTTGTTAGGTCTTGCCAGACAACAATCACGCCTGTAATCAATAAAGTGATGAGGTTGTAGTCATGCACCGAACAATTCCTCCAAGTGAGATATGTCTCAATTAATTTAGGTTCTGTGGAACATTCCCCTCGAAATCATCTTGATATACTTAAATTGGATCTCATGATCCCATTAATTCGTATGTCTCAGTCCCTTTATTTCCTCCTCCATTCCATCTTCCAGGAGGTAGGTGTTAACAAAAGCAGTGAAAACATTGTTTTCTCTTACAAAAATATCAGAAGCCAACGCTTTCGATTCAATGACTCTCATATATGAAATATGGTTACAGAAAGGGGTAGAGAGACGTGAAGGCCGAGGATGAGGGAGTTCACCCCACTCTGCCTAGCACGATGAAAATGTAGAATTGTTTGACCCCGATATACTAGCCTACATATGCATCGTGGTGGCTTCCATGGAGGCTGAGTGTAGATGTTTAGGTGATGGTCATTGGGAAGTTCAAATTTTTTTAGTGCACCATCTTCAAACCTTGGAGGGCGCGAGGGAAAAGTAGAACGAAGGATGGAATAGGTGGGTATTTAATTCAACAATACCCATCTGGCACTATGCAAGCTACCGAGGGCTATAGGCATTGATTTACCTCATGTTCCTCTAACTTTGGCAACCACTAACTCCATCAAAATCTCTGTTGATTTAATTCCTCACACCAACCTGGCTCCCCTCCTCTCCCTTATCCTCTAGTGGAAAAAGTGAAACGAAAAGGCATTGTTGTGCAAGGATCATTTCCCAGCAAAAAACCTCAATAAAAGGCTGGTAATTAGTTGAACTCTCCCACAAGTGTAAACCGCACCACTAAAGCAGAACCTTTTGACGAAGAGACCATTTCCTATCGCTGCTTTATCATCGAAGAAAACGTATAAAACGGTACACCTAGAAATGTTGGAGTAGGCGAAGAAGACCACAACAAAGCACAAAAACACCAAACAGTTCCAGAGGGAAGCAAACACATTGATGAGGTCTCCCAATATGCTTTATTTGAAAAAGTATTTCTTTAGATTATTATGTTGTTTAAGTTTCTATGGTCACACTAGTAGGTATCCTTTTTGCAGGGTCTTTGTTTAGTTTTATATGTCCTATCTAGATTTTTGTATGGCCCATGATTCCAACCATATATTTGCTCATACTAAAGGACCAACTGGTTTCCATTTCACAAGAGATGATGGATCCCTATCTCTTTTCAATCGAGAATTAGCACTTTGCATACTTCTCCTCATCTCAACTATAGCTTTGGAATTCTTCTCACAATGTACTCTATGTAAAATATTTTTGGTAATATAATGTTTCCTACTTGCCTACAAAAAAAAAACAATATTGTTAAAAATATAATATTAATAAAACACTTCTAATAATACCATTAGTAATATTAATAAATTTATCATTTTACATTAATAAATCAAATATATTATTAAAAAATTTAAGAATATTAACAACATTAATAATATTAAACAAAAATATTAGTAAACTTAATAATTCACTTATTGAGCCGAGAGGCTCATTGTACAACAAGTGTGAAGGCGATATGTAACTATGTCAATGTGTGTTCCTTTTAAAATGAAAACAAAATATTCTCTAAATAGAAAAACAATGTGAGCTATATTAAAAGGGAAAAAAGTACATGTTATCCTTGTTTAATTAGTTTTCCATATGAACGAATATAATTTCATGTGAACTAATTAGAATTAAAAAAAATGTGTGAGTAGTATGCTTAAACCTTACACTTTTTAAAAATATTTTAACACATAATTTAAAAAAAAAAACTATTTGAAGATCTACATTAACTAATTTTTGTTGACATCAACTTTATATATCACTATATATAGAAAAAAGTGTTAAAAGAAATTATTTGAATGTTGAATACAACAGAATATCCAATGTGGTTTACTAATAAAATATTTTAATATGAATTAAAAATATATTAATAACCAAGAAAACCATTTTAATCTGGCCTAATAAAATCACTCATTTCACATGTTATGTTTAAAATATTTTACATATTGTTTTAAAAAATAATGAATATCTTATAAATTTATTGAAAAAGATAGTTTTTTTTTTGGTTAAAACTTTTGAGGTGGTCTATGCGTTTTAAAGTTTAACACTTTTTTAGGCATATGCTTGTATGTCAAAATCTAACAAAGATTTTTGGGAATCACAAGTTTAAGTAATGTAATCTCTATAGCATTCAAAAATAAAATTTAAAGAATGAAAATTTACACATTATTTTTTGCACTCTAAACTAAGTTTGCATGTGAACTAATTTGATCCCTCGAAGCTCATGCTAGAACCCTACTTAAGATGGATCTATGCTGGTTTTATTATAATAATTTTTTATTAATGTTAAGCATAACATTAAAATTATTATTAGTATTGATGTTATTAACAACATTTAATAATGACATTAATATTACCAATAATACAATTATTATTAGCATTAACAATGCTAAGTTATTAACAATGATATATTAATTATAACATAAATACACTATTGATATGATTAATGTAATAATATTATTATATGTAACCTGTCATGTTATTATTACATCTAGTAATTCATTTTACTTTAATGTAATAATGTTTTTATACTATATAATGTTGTTGTTAATGTTATTAAATATATTAGTGGTATTATTAATATTACTATTATTTATAACATTTAGGTCATAGTGTTAACATTAATAATCATAATGTTGATGATGATATTGTTATCAATACATATAAGTAATGAGGAAGGAAATTAATACTAACAAACCATCATCATTATCACTAATATTAATAATAAGATTAACAATGTTCTATTATTAATATCTATTTATTAATTATAACACACACATATACACTTAATATTTTTAATATAATAATATTTATGTAAGGATCATATTGTTATTATTAATGTTAATATCATTAACAATAATAATGTTAGTACAAATAAACTTAAAAGTGTTATATTTCCTTAATACTCAATAAATTTATTTGTAATTTTCCAAGGGTAAAAATCTAGAAATATAAACAACAAATGTTCTAGAAGCTTAAATCACACATGCACTGAGTTTTCTAACATCCACAACAAAAGATAAATTAGAAGACAAAGACTTCAATACATAAAAACACAAGATATACCTAGGACACCCCAACTCCGGGAAACCTGCAACATTGTGTGTATTCTATTATTCTAATCTACCACAAAGGATTTTCATCTAAGAATTACAAGGCAAAAATTCCTAGTTTACAAGAAGTAAAATACTCATCCACTCTTTAGCTAAATCGATTCCCTTCGTGCCTATTGGATCTACAAAATTCCTGCACAAACCAACAATTTGATCCACACATGCAAGCACACTTTCTCTCTCCTACATGCACGTGCGAATGGACCTTTGCATTTAACTGTAGATGCTTGAATATCACTCGATTTATTCTTCTCAAATGTTGAGGTCTACAATCTGCCAAAACCATCACTCTTCCTTCCCTTCTCTTTCACACCTACTTGTGCTCAACTGAATTGCCACCAACTCCCACGCACCTATGTCGCAACTATCTAATCTCACTTCCTAAGTCATGCCCTCATTTTCTAGTAAATGTTGTTGCTGTATCAAACTTAAAATCTCTGCAAATGTTGCTAGGTGGTCCTTTTGTACCCTTTCGTCCACTTCTATCCTTTCATTCCACAAATGAAAGTTAGATGCATCATTAAATTGGTCTTCAGATATGAGACCCAGATATTCAATACTGCCAAATTACATTGTTAAATACAAATCACACTAGTCGATTCAATGCACACTACTCAAAACCCTAACAACTAAATCGATGTGATAACTTGCTTCCTTTGAATCACATAATTTTCTCTTGAAGATAAAATATGTTCATGTTCCTCAATCAAAAACTAAGCTCTCATACCATGTTAGATTTCGCTAAAACTCGGTGAACTCATTTGTAATTTTCTAGAGGAAAAAACCAAGAGATATAAACTACTGATATCATGGAAACTTAAATCACAAACACACTGAGCTTTATAACATGCATAATGGAAGATAAATCATAAGGCAAATGTGACACCACATAACACAAGATATACCCAGGGAACACCAACTCTCAGGAGAACCTGCAACATTATGTGTATTTTATTATTCTTCTGTAATAAAATTTTTTCTTTAGATAATGACAACAAGGGAAAAATTTCCAGTATGTCATAAGTGAAATACTCATCTATTCTCCAGCTAAATCGATTCCTTTCCTATGCACTAGATTTGTGAAATTCCTACACAAACCAACAATTCAACCAACCTTAATCGTTTCTCTTGGAAAGAAATAAAAGCATCATTTTCAACCATATTCAATCATAGGCGTTATATTCAACATTCCAAAGTCAACAAGGGAATAGACGTTAATATAGTCATTAAATTTAATATGTAACCTAAATAACGATTTGTGTTTATGTGATTATAGATAATTGAAAACCATTCGAGACCTACAAAAGTGTTCTTCAGCCATGGCATTGGGAATAATTCCCTTGAGTCACTGGTCATAGCTTAAATGAGTGATTAACATAGTAGTTAAGCTACTCTTCGGTATTGTATTTAAATTTTTTACACCACGACAATGGAGTTTTTGTGAGATTTGCATCTTTTTTTTACATATGTACTATATAAGGTCAGACATTTGTAGTTACAATTTATTGGAATTTCAAAATAAGGCGTAATTAGAATCGTATTTTTCAAATTGTCATTTTATCATTTAATGTGTGTTGAAAATGAATGTACCATAAAATTTCTAGCTTTGATTGCGTGTTAATATTTTTTATTAATTTTATTAAATTCTGGTAAATAATTATATGAAAATGTAATTTTGAATTATTGAAACTGTATGATTTTAATTAAAGAGAAGTTTTTGAAACAAAATTTAAAATATAAAAGTTAATTATTTAAGTTTTAAAAATTACAACTTTATCTATTATTATATAACATTCTAATAATTTTCCAAATTTCTTCTCTATTTAATTATTAATTATAAGAAAAATAAATAATTATGGACCCTCTATTGGAAATTCACACATTAATCCTTTTCTTAATTATAGATTCCAAATAGATGATTGGTATTGAAAGATGTTGACATATTCTCGTAATGTCCTGTAGATGGATTCATGGATTTTCAAATAATAACTTCCTTGTATATCTAAATATTATGCTTAAGCAATGTTTAAATTAAATATTAACTAAGTATAATGTAGATTAATGAAAATTAGATTTACATACATTGAAAAAATACCTTGTAAAAGGTACACATCTTTGTAACCTCACATTGAAAAAGGTGCATATGGTTATGAAATGTTTGGTCATTTATCAAATGCCTATAATTTGATGCACATTCCTCATTTCCCCATGGTAGTTCATTCACACTCTTCACTATAATGTGTAGTAGAGTAACTACCTAGGGTTCCACCTTTGTTAGTCTCCTTGATGAAAGAAAAGATTTTCTTTATTCATCCACCTTAATGTTTTGTTGCATTTATGTATTTAATATGGTAGTTTTTTAATAAATGGTATTGTTTACTATACTATATTTTTATAAAGACTTACCATGATTAACAATTAATGAGAATTATGAAACACCTATTCTCGTTCACCTCTACTCGTCTTGGCGTCATGGTTATTAGCGTGGTTCCTCGACTTCCAAAACATACTCATATTAGCATTCTCATCCCTTGGTAGCATAAACAAATCCAAAAAAATTGAAAACCCATTCATGCCCCTTCATCAAAGCCCTGAATTCATTACTCTGTTTCAAATTCAATTCCTCTTTCACATATTCAGGTTCTTGGAGCATGATTTTAGATTTGGGTGGAGAACGCTAAGGTTTCTAGCATTGGAAACTCTAGCATTTTTGGCTAGGGCTTGAGAAGTGGAGCAGTTGGTTAACTTCTCCATAAGAAATCTTCAACATTATTGATTGAGGCAGTACCCATAATTTTATCGATTGTAAGTTAGCCAATGAATTGAATTGCTTCCTATATCTAGCACCATAGTGTCAATTGATGGTTGAATGTAGAGGAAGCATAAATTGCTCTGGAAAGTGCCATAATATCAAGCCGTCCATGGGAGAATATGTATTGAGTAGCCCAATGCTTTCCATTCCAATGGGTTGTGCTGATGTTTTACTAGGAGTCCAATGGCTACAATCTTTGGGTACAATAGCTTTTAATTTTCAGGAACTTTTCTTGAAATTTTTTTGGGAAGGAAAGAAAGTTGAATTGAGAGGTATCGAAGGAAAGCTTGGAAAGGTAATCAACTCTAACAACATGACAAAGCTTCTAAATAAAGAACAACGGGGTGTAATTGCACAATTATGTTTACTAGAGGATCCCACATAGAAATCATGTATTTCTCCATATCTCCAAAACGTTTTGGACAATCATTCCAAGGTATTTGAGACTCTCAAAGGCCTCCCACCTATTCGTGATCATGATCATGCTATTCATTTGATTCCACCAAGTGTTCCTCCAAACATCAGCCCTTACATATATCCATATTCCCAAAGGAGTGGGAACTCATTCAAAATTTGCAGAAGATTACAAGAACTTGACAAGGAAGGAAGAATCATATTGGAACCTGAAGCAGTCACACAACCGAGAAATAGAAAACTATGAAATAGATCAATTTCAGAGTATCTCATCAAGTGGAAGAACTTACCCTCTGAAGATTCCACATGGGAGGACAAGAATTTATATAGAAGCATCAAGAACTACTCAAGCATTGAAAACAACACTTTTTGAACGGAAGGGGCATGTTAGGTCTCTATACTAGTAGTGTAACCCCTTATTGTTATTAGTACAACCCCCTTATTATATTGTTGTGCCCATGTATTCCCCATACTGTTATTATTTTGTCCCGTAGAAGCCCACTATTGTTATTATTGTGCGCTTACATTATTATTGTTATGTCGGCTCTCATTATACTATGACAACCTAGACACTTATATATAGAAAGGAGCTCTTTTTATTTGTATCATTCAAGAATTGTTTATTTGTGTAATGTAAAGGAGGTTGCCCCCTCGAAGAGGCTGGATTCTAAGGCGTTGATCTATCTTTTCTATCTTTTTGTGAACTAGTTTCATACCATTATATCTCATTTGCATATAAAGATTCACTTTAAATGGTTAAATATATTGTTAATGGGCTTACACATAGTTAGTTAAATAAAGAATATCAATTTAAGAGATAATTACATTAGCTCGTTAATAAAATAATATCAATTTAGAAGATAATTAGCTTAGCTTATCCCTTGATCATCCTTTGAAGCACATCCTAAGTACATAGAAGCTCATATTGGAACTCATATCCCGTAACGACTTTTTATGTAAGGCATGTTTTGTATTTTGCAATTTTATTTCTCACTCATGGTCTATTGGAACCTCATCTAGGACCAAAAAACTTTATGTTCTTCCCATAGTAATTTCTAAGGCCTTGAGAGCAATCACCACTATACAATTATATGAGCAATAATATTTCACTTAAAATATGAATATCCCTTTTAAAAATCCCATAAAATCCCATGAGATAACTCAAGACTCTACTAATGACTTATAAGTCTTAGAAACTTCACCTCAAGTTTATTTCCCAAATTTTCTTTGTTTTACCATAGTTAAAATCCCCAATCCCCAAAACTTGTCCCTCTTATGAAAAAAACTCTTAAAAAAACACAATATTTTTAGAGATTAAATATCTTTAAAAAAATTATATAAAATTTAACTTTTCTATCCTTCTTTAAAAAATCTTAAAAAACCCCGTATCTCTATTATTCTAGAGATTAAATATCGTACCAAAAAAATTATTATATATATTTAACTAATATCGACTAAAAAATTATATGTAAATTTAACTTTATTACCATAATTTATACTTTATCTTTTATATTTCAAATATGAACAATTTCTTTTAATTAAAACGTGTAACATAAATTTCTTAAAGGCCTTTACAATGAGGTAATAAACTACTGGTATAATTGAATGTGCATACTTTATTTGTCCATGAGCATTTCTAAAGCATGATTACGCTGCTAAATAACATGTGTTTACTTTCCCATCGGTTTAATCACTATGTTAAACTATGTTAACCTAAAAAGCTTTATTTCTGTGTACCATGGACCAGCTTTATTTCTGTGTACCATGGACCAGTTATTCTGATTCTGATTCAGTTAACTTGGGGTTATGAATGAGGTTAATAAATTTATTAATTATTAATATTCGTTACTTCACAATGTCGCATTGCTCCATCCAAGTAAACGTACCTTCCTCGTCATCATTCACTTTCTGATAAGCACAGGCTATGTGGTCGCCGCAGCCACTCTGGAAACTGCACCAACGCGTTGTCCATTCGCTTAAGGATGTCCAATTAGCGCACCTCCGATCAAACACACCTTCCTCGTCGGTCTTCTCTATTGGATAAGGAGAGACCATGCAGGCTCACCGGCCATTTGGAAACCGCTCACGCGTGAACGCTGTTTCCACACGGTATAGCGTGTTTAATATTCAACTCTGGCTATATATATACCGGACTAATTCCCTACCATTACTTCATGTAATCTAATCTGCTCAGCAATTTGAGTATTGTAAGCGGGTAAAAGTCATTGTCTGCATTTTCTTACATTGCATCGGGATCTAATTATTCAAATCTGTATATAAGTGGTTTTCGAATTTCCTTTCAAACCGTTGTAATTGAAATCAATTTCGGAAAGGATGTCTGAGAATAAACACCATCACTTCTACCATCACAATAACCTGAACGCCGACTCCTCGGAGGCGACGCCGTACGAGAAAGCGATAAAGGAGGAGAAGCACCATAAGCGAATGGAGCATTTAGGTGAACTGGGAGCAGTCGCTGCTGGAACGTTTGCACTGGTACTATATATATATCTCTTATTCTGTAATTTTTAGTAAGTTGATAAACTAAATCAACTTTATAGAGTTTACCTATACAATTATAGGATTACTAATTCTCTCATTGGGTATGCAGTACGAGAAACATAAAGCAAAGAAGGATCCAGAGAACGCGCACAGGCACAAGATTGAGGAGGAGATTGCAGCAACAGCTGCAGTCGGAGCTGGGGGCTATGCCTTCCACGAGCATCACAAAAAGAAGGCAGCCAAAAAGGAAGTAAAAGATCACCATTTCTAGCCACCTGCGCCCCGTACCTATGCTTTAAAACGGTTTTCATTCTTTCGCTGAAAAAGTCATCCGTCATGTTGACACTGGCTTCAGCTTCATTCCTTCATTGTATCTCTTTATGATCCTAATAAGCATTTTAACGTAAATACTTAATAGTATTGTGATGCTGTTATTGTTATTACTATTTGTATGGTGATTCTTAGTCCACCAACACCTCAATTCCAATTCCATACCTGCAAAATTGTCATAGCTTAAAAGAGTGATTTAACATACTAGTCAACCTAATTATAGCATTGGGAATGAAAGATACCTCTGAATATCCTTCGACTTTAGAAAAATAGTTTTTCTTGTGTATCTAAATGCGCTTATAATTAAAAACCGAATGTGTCTTTTATAATTGACTATACATGTATAATGATGAAAATTAGATTCTACTTACTTAAAAAAAAAATACTTTATAAAAAGTACATATCTTCAAAACTTGATTTTGCAAATGGATTTATAAAATGTTTGGCCATTTATCAAATGCCTAGATGTTCATTCACATTCCCCACTTCCCCATGACAAGTGGCTTAGCTGTTATGAATGTGGACTACTGAAATGCCCTCTCATTCTCATTCTCATTCTCCTCCACTCTTGGAATAAAAAAATACAAAAAATATGATACCCCATTTATGCCCCATCATCAAAGCCCTTAATTCACTAATCTATTTCAACTTCAATTCTTCAATTCTTCCTTTAGATGTTTGGCTTCTTGGAGTAAGATTTGGGTAGAGAATATTAGGGTTTTTAGACCGGGTAACTTTAGCATTTATGGTGAGGGTTTGGGAAGAGCTTCTACTTGGGACTAAGAGTGGTGGAACTTCCGCTAAGTGGTGGAACCTTCGGTAACATCCAGTGATACCAATGGAATGATTATGGTGACAACAATAAAAAAATTCTCGTAAATTTTGGGATTTTGTAACAACAATTGAATGATTTCAGATTGTGCTATTGGTAAGGTTTTGTGTCATCCTTAATTTTTTTTTTTTTTTAACAATTGTGCCATTTTTTTAACTTAAGAAAGGATGATTTTCTAGAAATTATCTCTCCATTCTAATCCGTCCCATGGATTTGTTTCATTTTAAATAATGTGTTAGCCTAAGAGCCTAAGCTTTTAGAATAATTTGATTTTTGATGTTACACATAAAATAAGTTGTGAAATATAATTGGCTTGCAAATCACCCACAATTGGAAATAGGGAATTACATCAACCTGGACGTGACTAGAAGCAAGGAATTGCATCAACTTATTTGGATAAGACAATAAGTATAATTAGTACTCCAATAAACTCACTAACCACTTATCACTTAATCAAAAAAATAAACCTTCACCACTCATCTAAGAAGCTTGCTTTTTGCATCACTAGAGCTCAAGACTACAAAATCAAGATGCGTACAATGTAGCTAGCAATAAATGAAGAACTTGAGCCCGTTCCTTTGGAATCATATTCCATAACTAATAACTTAGTTGATATTCGTATGTGCTTACTTGATTGACTATATTCTTGATAAGAAATAATTCCTTTGGAATCATATTCCATAACTAATAACTTAGTTGATAATTGTATGTGCTTACTTGATTGACTATATTCTTGACAGGAAATAAGTAATGTTGAAGCTTGCTTATGAATGTTTTTTCCTTAAATATTTTGTTCTTCATATTGAGCATCTTGATTTACTAATATGCTTCCTTGTATAATAAGTAATTCACTAATTGACTAATATGCTTATTTTAAAGTTTAGCACTTTTTTAGGTATATGTTTGTTTGTCAAAATCTAACAAAGATTTTTTGGAATCACAAGTTTAACTAATGTAATTTCTATAGCATTAAAAAATAAAATTTAAACAATGAAAAATTACACATTATTTTTTGCACTCCAAACTGAGTTTGCAAGTGAACACATTTGATCCCTCGAAGCTCACGTTAGATCCCTACTTATGATGGATCTATGTTGCTGTATTTAAAATAATTTTTTATTAATGTTAAGCATAACATTAGAATTATTAGTAGTATTGATGTTAAGCATAACATTTAATAATGACAATAATATTACCAATAATACAATTATTATTAGCATTAACAATGTTAAGTTATTAACAATGATACATTAATTATAGCATAAATACACTATTGATATGATTAATGTAATAATATTATTATATGTAACATGTTATTATAACATGTAATAATTCATTTTAATTTAATGTAATAATGTTTTTATACTATTATAATGTTGTTGTTAAAGTTATTAAATATATTAGTGGTATTATTAATATTACTATTATTAATAACATTTAGGTCATAGTATTAACATTAATAATAATAATGTTAAAGATAATATTGTTATCAATACATGAAGGAAATTAATACTAACAAACCATCATCATTATCACTCATATTAATAATAAGATTAACAATGTTCTATTAT
>APFE031368364.1:0-10562 GCA_000404065.3 Pinus taeda
ATTTTTCGCCAACAGAGAGCAACCCCGACCTCTCAGCCTATTCTAGTGGGACCTGTAGTCGAGGATGATTATAGTCGGGTTCGACAATGATTGAGGTGCGTTAAGTGAAAGCACACACCAGTGAACCCCAACTCCTGAATTGTTTCCCTTGGGACCCACAAGTATTGTCCCAATGGAATGACCTGAGTTATAAAGGGTGTAAGTTCATGATATGTGTGTAATTATTTATTTATTTTCAAATTGCTCATCTCTTTAGATAAGTTTCAAGAATGAATATCGTATCGAGTATTAACAAATCAATTTGTTGTAGTTCGAAAAAGACACATTGTGAGAGTCACATACTTTATTAACATGTCTTTCCACGGCACAGGTTCAGTTGCGGCAAGTTTTGCAAAGTTGCACACAAATTTTATCAAGTGTTAAATATGTAGGTAGTCTAATTAAATGTATAAGATTTCATAAAGTTTAGTGAACATTGTAGTACAATCAATATTAAAAAAAATGATATTTGTTTATTATAATTATAATTATAATTATATTATTATGAATTTTTGTGGGTAGTTGTCAATAATAAATTACTTGTCAAATAAGATAAGTGAACATATGAACCTCTTTCACTACATAATCTGGAGTGGGGAGTTGGCAGTGAAACAATTTGGTGAAACGAGAGAAGTCTTAATCCCTAGCTTGCTTTGGGGAATTTTGGCCGTGGCATAATTGTTTGATTATTACTGTTAGACTCACACTATCCCCAAATTAAGCCATTGAGTTGGCTCAAACAATTATGTTTTCACTATATGGAAACTCTAAATAAAATAAATGCAAATACTAAATCACCATTAGTAGAGAGGTTCTACTATATTAAATTTCCTTGGGATTTTGTAAGGACAATTAATAATAGCTTGCTCAAGAATATGGACTATGTAATTAATGCAATATTGCCTCTATTTACAATGTTAAGCAGGAAAATCCCAATCGTTGTAGATTTTGAAATCCTTACTCATTGGAATCATAATTAATTATATGTAATTTATAATAAAAATATAAACTTATTTTTTTAAGCAATGTAATAACAATAAAATTTACAACAATAAATTCTTTCCTAAAACATATGGTTTATGTTAACTAATGGGTTTGGAAATTTTATTATCTATGACAAGTTTTTAAAGTAGCATATAAAACAAATAATTTATTTTTAAAAATAAATAGGAATATATAAATTAATTAGTAATAATATAAATTTCAAAGTGCAAAAGAATTCAAAATTCGAATGATACCTAGACTAACTATGATAATGTTTAACAAAGGACTTATTTTATTGCAATTAATAGGTTACCTCAAGGATAGACTTTCAAGCTGGTCTATGCGTTGATGAGGGCCACAATCCTGTTTTACAGAATGTGAAAGTCCATTACAAATTTTGAGGATATTCTTATCTCTTAGATTTTAGGATGCAACTCCACATGAGGGCTTGTGTAAAATGTGTTGGAATGAACTCTCTTGGGTAGGGCACAACCTCATGGGAGGCATTGACTTGCATTGCACTGTTGTTGAACTTCTTGAGCCCTAGAGCCTTACCCTATGTAATACATCAATACTGACTTGACGGGTAGATGAATTCATCCCACCATGATCAATGTGTATCACATCCCGATTATTGGCAAGAGAGTAGGAGGCCCTTTAGTAGGCACCAAGTTCTTGGTTGGGCGCAACCTGCCTATAATTCCTTATCCTCAAGTGGCAAGTGTGTATAGACCAATAACTCACCTAGTGCACCCTTGTCCATATGGATGATGTCAATTTTTAAACCTTGAGGAGAATTCCCCCATCTGTGTGTCAAATGTGAATCTTTCTATGTTCATTTTGTATTCTAAGAACCCGATGGACTCAGAAAGAGTAGCCTTGTCATAAACTTGGGAGGGATAGCACCAGTGGACACTCTAGTGAGTCATTGTAACTTTGGAAGGACAGTGACCTAGGTCCAGCTCATAGCAAAAACCACTGTAGCCAAGCCATTGCTAAATCCACTCTTGATGGTTAGAGTTCACAAGAAGGGAGAGAGACCTGATGAAAGCCACCCAATCCAAGGTCCAATGAACTACTCTTAACTTGCCAAGACCTCCTTAATTAGACTGCAGTAACATCCTGTACAAAGTCGCATTCTAGAGAAGCTAGCTAAGAATGAAAGATTATAGCTCTAATTAGATAACCCTTATCCATCGAGCCTAACGATGACCTAGTCGTGACAACATTGCATTGGACTCCTAGGCGTCTCTCTATCATTATGTGATGGAACAAGGAGTGACGTGCCAAGAGTCATATTTCTCAAGACAGGCACAACAACAAAGCTTGGGGGGTTGAGGTTTGAGCCCAAAAATAACAAAATTGTGTGCACTTATGGATATGGCCGACCTCGACTGGCCTTTGAGCTGACTACTGCCATCTAAGCCATTGAGACGCTACCACATGGAAGTTGAATGATGTTGTTACAATGATATACTGGCACGTGGCATATATTATATATATATAATATATAATTATATAATTATATATATATAATATATTATATATATATATATATATATAAAACTTAGTCAGGATTGAAATTGTGCTTGGGTCAAGCAGGTTGATGTACCAATGAAGGCAACTGATCCTCAATAGGTTAGAGGTTAGGGGTCGAGTCGACTAGGTCAGGCCTAGAAATAACAAAAATGGGCATGTGAATGGATATGGTCGACTAAACAACATTGTTACAATGATATAATGGCACGTGTGCCACTAAATCATTGCCATGTGGTGTGTGTGTGTGTGTGTGTGTATTAAATTTAGTTAGGGTCGGGACTGCGCTCTCGTCAGATGTACCAATGAAAGTGACCAACATGATTAGCACAAAGTTTACGGGTTGGGCTCGAAAATAACAAAGATGGGGGCATGAATGGATAAGGTCGACTCCAACCAGCCTTTCAGTTGACTACTCCCACCTGGGCCACTAAGTCGTTGCCAAATGGGAGGTGAACCACATTGTTACAATGTTATACTGTCACGTGGTCCACTAAATCATTGTCATGTGGTATATATATATATATTTTTTTTTTTTTTCAAAATATTTGATATAAATTTATATATATATATAATATATAATATATATATAATATAATATATATATATATATATATATATATATTTTTTTTTTTTCAAAAATATTTTTTATATTAAATTTTAAATTAGAGGGGTTGGGATTGTTCCTTGGTCAAGCAGTTGAATGTACCAACAAAGGGGACCGACCCCAACTAGGTCCAAGGTTGGGGGTCAAGCCCAGAAATAACAAAAATCGGTCCCTAGAGCTCACCATTGCCACCTGGGCCACTGAGCAATTGTCACGTGCAATATGAAAGGGGTTGTGAGAATGTTATACTGCCACATGGTATATATATATATATATAGTTGGGGTGAGGACTGCACCCGGGTCAAGCAGGTTGATGTACCAACAAAGTAGACCAACCCCGACTAGGTTGGAGGTTGAGGGTTGGGCCCATAAATAAGAAGACTACACATGCTGAAAGGACAGTCGACCCGTCGGATAGTCAACAGTCAGTCATCCAGAGTAAAGCTCATGCAGTAGAAGAATGCCAACTATAGTCGAGTTTGACTCCCAACTTGTGTTGGAACTGTGTGTATTCTACAATTTCATGAGGCAGCGCCAAATGAATGTGCGTATTTAACATGTGGAGGTAATAAATAAATACACACTCACAATGTGCTTTCAAACTTTCAATCTATGTGTTCATTGTACATGATATTAACTAAACATACCTACAAGCTTAGCTTACCATCATTAGCACAAGTCATCATTGCTAAATAAGACTCCAACCCTCTTAACTAACAAATAAAATTAAAAAAAATTAATTATTTACTTGTTTGTGTTCAAGTTTATAAAAAAATTATATAACATTCCATTTATGGCATTTATAAATAATTGCAGTAAAAATAATAGTCAATCTCATATAATACTATGAACTCACACTCACATCACACTCTATTCTTTAGAATTAATTGAAATTTTATAAACATAATTGTATTAACTAATTTGATTCAGTATATAATGACAATGAATGATTACTTTCTCTCACCTCACTCTCTCACGAATTCAACTCTAGAAAAACATGTCTGTAAAACTGCCGATGTTGTAACATCTATAATAATTATTATTATAAAGTGGAAACATGCTGCAACCAACCACTGTTTAACATTTATTTAAATACACATTAACCTTATAAAATAAATTGTTTAACAAGAAATATTTAATCTCATGTATATGAGAAATGAATTTATTCTTCAATATTTGTCTAGATTCAACTACTCCGAAACCATGTGTAAATACCGATAAAGTGAAAACATGCTGTAACGACCGATAAACTGTAACCCACTTCTCATCTAAATACTTCATCTCTATAAAAAACTTTATCAATAACAAATAATATTAATTCCACTCGCTATACGCCCAAAATTTATTTATGTAACATTTATTAATAATTATTATGTATAAAATAATAATAGTTATGTACTAATAATAACAGTGAATCGGATGTAATAATGACACTGCAAATTCCCAGTTCTCCAAAAATTCCTATTCCAATTTTATTATAAAAAAAACTCCTCCCTCTCGAATTCAATATCCCAAGTGACAATCCGAAAAGACAACCCTAACTTATATATGTATGCCGTCAACAATCCCCACCAGTCAAAAAACACACAGTTAGCCTTCCTGTCTGACGATAATTTTAACTACGCCTTTAACGGCCTTACATTTTACATGGCTTATTTTAACTACGCCACTAATGGCCGTAGATTTTAAATCAATACCGATCCCTTAATGTGTTCAGATTCTGCTATGGTTCTTGATATTTTCTTCTCTCTAGCACTTGGGAAGGTCTGCGGGGGGAGGCTCCAATGTTGCCAAAGGACCGCGACCGTTCTTCACCAGGAACACCATATTCAATCCCCACGCTAAATGGTCGTCTAAATGGCAGTGCAGAAACCACACTCCTGTCCAAAGAACGAAGATAATTTAATGCATTTAATATCGAGCGATCTGTAATTTGGGAATAAATCCGGTATAATAATAATCAAATTGAAGAGCAAATGACTTTCTATATATATACCTGGATTGTCAGCTTTGAATCTTATGGCAACCCACCCGCTTACTGGAGCGATCACAGTGTTGCGCCGTGGAGGATCAACCAGATTAAACTTAGGCGGGTCGGTTATTGGGTTATAGTTGCCGAAACCTTGTCCCACCACGTAAAAATCGTAACCATGAAGATGCATCGGATGGTTCTCTGCCACGAAGATGTTTGTGCTCTGATACACCAGTTGTACTGTTGAGTTGTAGGTGACAACTCTCACCTTTGTTGCCAGTTCAGGAGCCCAAAGTCTTTTGGGAATATTATCCCCTGTATAGTTGAATCTAAGGGGAGGTTTTGATGGAAAATCCCTCATAAACACACCATTAATACCGAAATAATAAGCTTGAAGCAGGGCGACACTGGGCAATACAAAGGACATGTTGTTCATGCTTGCACTGAGCCTTGTTCCATTGGGGCCTTGACAGGTGTTTCCAGCTTCACATGGAAGTAATCCCAGCCCAACTGTGGCGATGAGGCTATCATCTGTGCTATGTGGAACGTCCACTGGGAAGTCTTTGGAATTTAGGCTTCGCAGTGCTGTACTAAATCTAGTGACGACCGCAGTGTCATTGTAATATGGAAGCTTAGGTAAAATGGGACGTGTATTTTGATGTCCCACGTACTCAAAAATGGCTGTAGTTGTAGTGTTATCGAAAGCACCTGCTCCCTGGTTATTATAATCTCGGGCAGCCATATAGTATCTGCCCACAGGTTGGTCGGCCGTGACGAGAACATCAGTAGTCTGACCGGGAGCAATGGCGATTACATCTGTTTTGTATGGCTTGGTGTAGGAAGCATCCACAGCTACTACTGTAAATTTGTGGCCTGCGATCTTGAAAAAGTGGGCACTATTGAGTGCAGCATTGACCATCCGGAGAAGGTAAGTTTCTCCTTGTTTTACAGGAAACCGAAATGTTCCTGCATCAACAATATCTATCAGTCAATATTCAACAAACCAATTTATATAATTTCAATACCTGATCTATGAAAGGAAAGTATTAATACCTGCCCTAGAGCAGTTATACAGGTCTCCTGGCTGTCCATTTAGGGTATATGCATCCGACAAATTGGGCGCACCACCAGTGCGGAGTGCTTCGTCTATAACCGCGATAGGGTCAGCGTTCCACCATTCTCCTGTTCAATTACAGCATCGCTTTTAATAAATATTAGCCATTAGACATACATTAATGATTTCTGTATTGAAGATCAAAGGAACTCATTACCTATTATAAGAGGAGTTTCTCCATGGGGTTTACGAAAGGGATATGAGCTTTCTTTCTTAGGGTAGATTACGAAAGCTCCATGCACAGTAGCTAGGAGCCATGACACATGAGCATGCCACCACAAGGTTCCTACTTGATCAGTAATGTTGAATCTGTATGTGTAACGGCCACCTGGTTGAATGGGACATTGTGTAATATATCCAGGTCCATCAGCCCACCCTGTACGCAGCTGCCTCACTCCATGCCTGACAGATATAAGGACGAATCTTATAATCTATACCCATCAAATATATCTGTAAAGACTGCATCTATACGCATCAAATCTATCTATAAATCGCAGCAGATAGGCAACGAATATCCATTATACAGATTGGCTTTAATGCAAGCTATGAGATACGATTCCTCTTGTTTAGGGTTCCGCCAAAAGTAGGTTAAGGTTATATATACAAAGTTAATGCTCATATAACCATAAAAACTTTGACTACCTTTAATGGAACCATGAGCAACAAAACCCACCATGACCAACAAAACTCTAAACTGACAAAGGCAAATGTATATAATAAATAGGCATTGCCGCAGCAAATATACTGTTCTTATCTGCGGCTTCTTAAAGAAGTCCAATTCAGGTTATAGTGACATACCAGTGAATAGTGGCATTGTACTTGGCTCTGTTATAAACTTTAACAATAAGACTGTCTCCATTCCGTACATGAATCGTTGGGCCTGGTAGCTGTCCATTGACGACGACTAATTCATACGTCTTGCATAGCCTCGTAATATTCTTCGGTTCAATCTGTGGAGGCATTCAAACATCAAATATTAAAGATATTCCATAGTTCAGCTTCTAGGTGAATTATTTCCTTCTTTGGTTATGATCTATAGGGAAACAAAACGTCGAAGTGGCTAAAAAAACCAAAACTTACGATGAAGGTATATCTGTGGACGTCTGCATTTGTGATGGCAGCCAAACAAGCAACAAATGAGATTAGAAAAAGAAGCCTGAAAGCACATACTGGTTGCAATGACATTATCACAACGCTTGCAAACCCTCAAAATGATATCTAACTAACGTCCTAAGTAACGTCCTTGAATAAATAAACGAATGAATCGTCAGCGACAAGTAACAGCACTCGACACTGGATGCATTACTGGTCTGTGTTTCTGGTAGTGAAGACCGAATATATATGAAACCAAAGTGAAGCAAGTTGTTAGAAATAATTTATTGTGGAAGGACAGGACCAGTGGCTTCATAGCTGGCATCTTCCGCGTAACTATCTTTATAGATTTTACTATCTTTTATAGATTTTACTTAAATGCTGTAACATCTCCATCAACTCGTTCTGATAATTTTTTATAGGTTTTGTTTAATATATTTATATGCTGTAACATCTAATGCAACTTTTTTCTGATATATTGATAGGTTTTGCTTATAGTTGTGGCATCTCTCGAAATCACGTTTTCCATCGTGGAATCTGTAACAAGTCATTATTCGACAGTAACTATTTTATTTTGGCGGGGTAGGGACAGACCGACATGTTTGAAGCGTACGTTTGCCTAAAAGATGAAATGTACAAGGAAAGAAATGGACTTTAATCATTTAATAATCAAAACCAATATTAAAAAAAAAAAAAACGTTAAAGCAACCATATTTATGCAAACAAACGTTAACCCATATTGGTTAAACGTTAAACCAATATTTTTATCGTGCATTTTCGCGTGGGGGGAGAGGGGTCGGGGAGTGCCGACATGTTTCAGGTGAACGTTTGCGTAAAAGATAAAAACAACGAGGGGTCATCTCTTATGCTTTTCGATTGTTTAATCGATAATTGCTTTTATGAAATGGCAGTTTGTTTTTCATTAAAAACCAGCTTATTTTTTAACGTGTAAATGAATTTAGTGTATTGAAGATTCTTAAAGCTTAGGACTATATAAAATTCATAACAAAGAAATGTATTAAATTTTAAAACGAAAGAAATTAAATATTATTAAAAAAAAAAATAATGAGACAAAAAACCAAGTTAAAAAATCATAAAAAAATGTTCTAAAATCAAAATGAAAGTAGATGGAGACTAAAACTTTGAAATCATTTAAAGAATCAAAACCGATAGTCATATGTTAAACACACACAAACAAATTTAGGCATTTTTATTTATTTTGAATTTCAGTTTCAAGCAATTTCACAGAAAGCTTTCCGCCTCATTACAAAACTCCAATTACAGATATTTCTGTGTGCCTAAAGGGAGTTGTTTTTAGTGCGATTTTTTGGAGATTTCCGTGATGGAATCTGGCGGAAAAAATTGAGGTTAAATCTGATTTGTATTATTTAAAATGGTTTTTTAACTATATATTTGGATTCATTACCCTGAAAAACCTCTGTGACTCTTTGATTGTGC
Source organism: Pinus taeda (assembly GCA_000404065.3). Classification (NCBI taxonomy): domain Eukaryota; kingdom Viridiplantae; phylum Streptophyta; class Pinopsida; order Pinales; family Pinaceae; genus Pinus; species Pinus taeda. Next base: position 8,803 of record APFE031368364.1, read on the forward strand.
AGAAATTAGCTATCAAACTTGCGATTTCAATAAATTGCTACCCGATTTTGACCAGAAAAACCCACCAAAAAAACTTCCAAAAAATCTAAAAAAACAACTCCGTGTCTAAAATCCTTCTATGAGGCAATTAAATGAGCAGTGTGCCATAATATAAGTCGGTGTTATAATATATTCACTACTGTAGAGCGGTGAACATGATAATATTCCACGTGATTCAGTAGTTTTTTGGTAATAGGTTGAAAAATCGTATTAAAAAATCATTTAATATGACATTGACAGAAGTCACCTACTCTGATTCGCTGGCTTGGCTTGTTGCGGACGAAATTTTTGAAGATACGGTAATTTTTTAAATTTAACTGAAGTCATCATAAAAACGCGTGAACGAAAAAAATCTTCATAAATTTGTTCGGTCTTGAAGTCATCATAAAAACGCGTGAACGAAAAAAGTCTTCATAAATTTGTTCGGTCAACTCGTCCGTACTGTTCCACAATCTCTGCGAAACTTTCGGCGGAACTTAATCTACGAGAATGCATCTGTCTCGTTGTTAAAAGTCTCGGAAGATTTATTCTTAAATTTTTTGATCTAATTTGGCTAGAGATTTATTAGAATAGTAAACTTGAATTATGAAATTTCAAAATGCAATAAAACACAGTTTAATTCTATAAAATTAATTCAAAAATGAATAATTTTTACCATAAAATAATTTTAATTGTTAATTAATAAAGAGTAGATCTTACATAATGTCCTTGAATTTTATATATAGATAATTTTTTGTTTTAAAATTAAATAGAAACTGGTGGGTTGTGCAATTCAATACCATTAAAATATTAAAAAATAATTTATTTATATATGAAAAAAACATAAAACAGACTGTTAAATTAACCTAAACAATTCATTAATACACGCAAACAGAATCTAACCCAGATGGAAATAAAACATCAGACATGCATAAATAATACCATCAACGTGATAATTGGGGTAATATTAATAAATTAGAATTAAAATGATAATATAAAAGTGGTGCAGATAAACATTCCCTCACATGTGATATACACCCAACATTTCAAGAAATTCTTTTTGAGCAGTTCAGCGGATCAGGATGTGATCTAATTCTCACATGTGATATACACGCAATATTTCAAGAAATTCTTTTAGAGCAGTTCAGCGGATCGGGATGTGATATAATTCAAAGATACGGACTTTGATGGGATTTTCCCACCGGAAAGCTCTTGAAACTAGAAAGAAATAGACCACTAGGGTAGGGGAGCATCATGGTCGTGTTAGAGTAGGGAAAGCGTGTAGCCCCACTTGGTATTACCGATTGGATTGATCGCCCTGAATTCACAACTTAACTTATGTTATGATACCTGTGGTATTTACTTTTTAAAGTGGGTGTTAATTTATTTATAAGTGGATTGAAAATGATAAAGAATATTTAATTATTGGAAGTTGCTTCGTAGTTAAGTGTGTATAAAGTGATTGAATTATCATATTATGATGTAATCTTTTAAAATAAATTATATATAAGATGTATTTGTGAAAGACATTATGACAAAAAGCCAAATTTTTTAATGAAATTAAGATAGGTTCTATCACGGATGAAGAGTACACATATGTTTTCGGGATTATTGAGGTATGTGCTTTATTTTAAGGATGAGAAGATAAAAGTCCAAAGGTTCATTAGTAGGTTGCCTTTAGCATTTAAAGATCAGATTGAGTATGATGAGCCTCAGTTATTGGAGGAAGTTATCGAAAAGAT
>APFE031368379.1:0-21382 GCA_000404065.3 Pinus taeda
TTCGGGTCCTGAACTTCTGGAGCCGTTTTGAGGCCCTAAACGACATTTTTTGGGAAATATGGGGGCAACATGGGTCCATGGACCGATGTTTCCCTTCCCAAAGTGGTAGTCCTCGGATAGATCTTTCTAACGAGCTATCATAAGCGTCAAACGGAGATCGTATGCCAAAGTTACAACCCCGGGAAATTGATGTACCAATTTACCCAAACGGGGCCCACAATTTGGCGTTTCATCTTCTAAGGGTCGGTTTTTGAATGTGAAGGGTTTTCCATTGTTTCTCAATAATAAATAGGCCTTCGAGCCCCATTGTAACACAAGTTCGGAACAGTTCAGAGACATGTAGCCGCACATCTCTTCTCAGAGATAAGCTACCATCGTCCTAGCTGGTTTATTTCCAATTCTGGTTGTAAGCATATTTCGGTATTTTCCATTAATGAAATAAAGTGTTATTTCCGCTGCACCTCTTTATTTATGGTTATCGCATCTCTGTATTTATGGTTATCTCTGTAATCTATTGCGTTCCTGTTTAAATCCGGATCATATTCCCAATCCTCAATCGAATTTGTAGGACAGTTAAAATCCACATTTAGCTCCCAGATCCGAATTTTATCTTCATGTGGCGCCATACGACCGTGTTGGGTGCCAAATATTTTGCCTCGAGGGTTAACAAATTTCCTTGCCCTTGGTATGGTCATACGAGGGTCATACGATGCAGGGCTAGCCCAATTCCTCCATTGTGCCATTTAACTTAGCGCTGGTTCACCTGGTGCAAGGCACCGTGACTGTGGCTCAGGCTAAGGCCTAGCCCTTGGCCCCCACCTATGGTTCTATGGCACTGGAGTGGCGAGGAGCTAGGGCTTAGCCTGACCCCTCCCCCAAAAGCGCGAATTGTTAAACTTTAAATAGGAATTTGGGGCTATAATTAATAAGAAACATATTGTAGGCAGACTGGTAGAGGAACTTTATTGGTTTATATGAGGTCTCGGGTTCAATTATTGTGGAGGTTGTTCGACCTCACACAAAAATTTTAATCAACTACTGGTTGGCCCACATGGCACTCCCTCATCAGACCACCACATAAAACCGTAACCAATAAAAAATTACCACGTGTCAACGAATCAAACAGTGCCAAGTGTCAACCACTCATTGGTCAATGAAGGTCTAATCAACTTACCAAGTCATGACGTAGTCATCATACAAACTGCTGACTGGGTATTCCTGCAACTCAAAATTCAGTTTTTTCGATGTTTCCCAAAACTAACAGAACATGATTCCGGGAGCATCCGAAGTCGAATTTGAGTGAAACAAATTGCATTGGATTCAGGGCGATGAGATATACACTTTGGCACTAGTTTCAAGTTGATCCAAGAATTTTGAATTTTGAGCATTTTCTTGATCCACAGGATCCTGGATAAAGGTGAAGCGCTAGAGAAAAAGGACAAACATATTTACATGCTTCAAATCTCAAAAAAATCTGCAAATATTAAAAACCCAACTACGATAATTGACAAACCACCATCTTAGTCTAATTGCAAGTTGTAAAAGCGACAAGGCAGTGCAATGATTCGTGTTTTTGGTAGCTGCAAAATCGACACAATTTAGTAGCTTATGAAAATTCAGTTTATGGTGTATTGATAAAGAATTAAGTGTATGGAGAAGAGGTCTCAAGCTCAAAATGTGGTTAGAAACACAACGAAGAAGTCACCAACAAATAATAACAGGTGATCCATGATACTGCTTTCCAATAAGGTAAAAGTGCATTTAATTTTTCATCCTTGAATTTGTTTTATTAGCACTATTTCTGAGTTTTTTTGTGTATATATGAGATGAAGAGAAGCTTATCATCTCTCTCTCGATAGTATTACATTTTATTGCAAAAATTACTAAGTTTTTGTAGATTCTAGGATGATGAAGAAGATCACTATATGCATGAGTGCCTTTTAAAGACCAAGTTTCTTTCAAAAGAGCATGATTATTCCATGTTAAATCAGATCCATTACACCATTTCTACTAAACATATACCAACTTTACCATTGCTACACATGTTAAGCCTATAGTCGAACCATAAATTTCCATCTGCCTACTACCAAAAACTCATTTCCCTTTGCAATCTTCATACTTTCCTGCCTCATTTTCACTCACCTTTGACCCAAAAATAAATTCATTCAGCTCCCTTACAAAGCCGAGTTACCCCATTTTCCTTTTCCTTCCTGTAAAATAAACCTTGCTTCAATGCAAATTTTCCATCTATAGCCCTTCAAATTATTATTTTATACTCTCGTTAGATGACGGAGGATTCATTAAGGCCTCCCTTCTAATAATTCTAGACTCGCTGACTTCAACACATCATCTGGGATCAAGACTAGAGATCTTTTAAGTACCTTGAGGCTTGCATGCCTTAATGGCAAGTTCTCTCGCCATAAACAATGAGAATACATCAACGTCCCCTGTTTGTTGGATCTTCTAGGTGACTCGACTACGACACATCTATTCGTACCTAGTAAGATGTACTTAGGCATCTTGAATGTCATTGACATCAATGGTGAGTAGTCTCGTGTTGGTTAATGGCATTCATTATTGGAAAGTAATCCAACAATTTATTTTCTATGTTCGACATCGACACATCTATTCACATAGATAAGAATTATGCAACTGAGTGTGAATGAATGAAGACTACACGATTTCAGCAGCTTGCAATAGGACTCAATTAAGAATTCAACAACCATAGCAATAAAGATTCCAATCTCATCCCCAATTCATACAACCAAGAAAAATAAAAAATAGATCAAATTCTTTGACTTCACATTCCATGATCCAACAACAACAACAACCACATTCTTCTATAAACATAGCTTGTCCACTTTTCAGGTAAGTGAAGGTATGTTGTTTTCTAATCTTTATTCATGTAATTCCTTAAATGCCAAAATTGTGTTTTTGGAAAGTCTCTCACCACATTCATATTCCCTTTCTCATTTGCTAAAAACTGAAAACAACTTTAGTCGAGGGGAAGGGATATCAATTCATATTCACATTTCATGTCACATGTCACATTTCATTTCATTCTAACCAACATATTTTTCCCAATCAACTATTATTGCATTTTGATTCCAAAAGTTTATATGTTTTGCGATGATCAATTGATGAGCACATTAAATCGCTGACAACCAATATGGGGACTTAAAAAAGAATTCTAAATTTTTTCAAGTATTTTGATCCAAAAAAAATAACAAAAGTATTGTTACACAAGAACCAATACTCATAAAATTTTGGTTGTCACACAAGAACTAACCATAAAAATATATGATGCAATCAAATATCTTTCGAAGTGCACTTTGCAAAAAGAATAAAATTGTCAAATGATATGATTATGCAAAGTTAAAAGAGAACCAATACAAATCCAAAGCTCATATGGAAGCAAACTTTTCAAGAATACCAACTTATGATTAAGGGAATCAATGCAATAGTTGCATGAGGACATGCAACATCTTCAGTTGGGGGATATGTTGGGTCTCCAAAATGTCATCCACTTTTACTCACATTTCCATCATTTTACCCTCATTTCGTAACTCTATAGCCCCACAACCCTACATTAAGTAACCATCTTCATAATTATATGGGTTTGTCATTATTATTTTCCAAGTCATTTATTTTAAGTATTTTAAGAGAATTTATGATTAAATATTAGGAAATTAACATGTTTTCATATATATATTTTTTTCACCTTGGAAAAAATTGTAATTTTATTCATAAAACAAAATTACATGTTGTAGATGCTAAAAAGCATATGCATATGGTTTGTTCCCATTTTCACAGAAAACATAAAAAGAAAAAATACAAAAAAAAACTATTCTTTTCTTCCTTTCTTTTTCTCCACCTTTCGTCATCCTCTAGTGTTGGGAGTGGTGGATACAATGGATAACATATTTTCATTTGTATTTATGGGAGAGTCCTTGTTAGAGTCAAATCCTTCTAATTCATGTGTTCGCTTGTTGCCAGTTATTTCCACTAGTTGGGATTCTTGTTGCTGCAAAGGGTTGCTGAGTTCTTTGTCCTCCTTTAGTGTGCTGTTTTGGACCTGTTGAACTTCCATTTCTGCTTTCTATTTTGTTGTTTTTGCTTTTTCTGCTGAATCTTCATCCAAGGGGGTTGTATATTGCCATCCTTTTGGATTTTTTTGTTGCTTCTTGTTCCATTTGGGGGTTTGTTTTGCTTGTGGACATGCACTATGGAGGTGGCCAGTTTGTAGATATCCACGACATCGGAAAGTTGTATTGTTGTAATCTAAAGGTTGTGTCCATTGTGTATTATTGAATTTCAAAGTGATGATGTCTGGTAGTCCATGTTTGAGATCTACTTCAACGCAAATCCTGGCAAATGTAAATATTCCCCTTGTAAGTCAGTCCCCGTCAATCTTAAGGAACTTCCTCAGGGAGTTCCTTATGGCTATTAAAACATTATGGTGCCAGAAGTGTAATGGAAGGTTCTGTAACCTGACCCAAACTAGCATATTTGTTACCACCATTGTGTTGGCATCGAATTCTGGAAACCAAGGGGTCATGAAGAGCCATGCATTACCCTAGAACTATGGTCCCTTGTTGAGGATATGTTCCCTTTCGTGTTCTATTCTGAATCTGACTATAAAAAATCCCTTGGGGCATAAATATATTCCACAGTTTGGTGACCATGTAGCGTGTAACTGCATATAACTGCATTGGAATAGAGATCTATACACAAATCATTTACCTCAGGCATTGTAATGGTGAGAGTGGGACTCTCAGATTTCTATTCTATAATGTAGGGCTCTGGTAGCTCGAGCAGTGGTGCTAGTTTGGTTTGTGCTTTTTCCTTGCCTTTGATTGCATCCTTAAAAGAGCCTGTGCTCTTTGAGTTAGTTCCAAAGCATCCACCCCTCAAACACAAGTTGATCATGATGGTCGAGTCTGTGTCAATTCCATAATCCTGGAGTGTGGTTATCTTGTAAACTGAGACCTGAGTGGATCATATTTTGCCTGCATGCTAGTATACCTAGGTGGTTTTGGATTTTATACTTTAAGTCCTGGATCCTCCTCCCCTTCCACACCCTCCAACAAAGATGCTTGCCTTCCAGTGTTTTGATGAAAATTTGTATCAGATCCACCTCTGTTGAGTGTGGATTTGTTTGAGGAAGGGCTCGATCTATTGCTTATGTGCCCAAATCTGTCAGATCTAAGCATATCAGTGCTATGTATGGGTCGTGCTTCGCTAGATCTGGGCTACATGATGATTCTGTGCATATCAATGCTCTGTATGGTTCTTGCATCAGAAGAAAGAACAAAAGACTAAAGAAAGAGAGCCCATTACCCTGCAGATTAGCCTTCATGGAAGCATCATCCTAGGGCACATTCTGCGCCATGGATGCGATCAAGGCGATCTCGTGTTCAGCAGATGCAACGGTATTTGTAGTGGGAGCATTGATGACCAAGCACCCAAACTCAGTGGCTACCTACAGATCCACATTGTCTATACCCACATCGTTCTTCCGAAAACCTTGAGCCTCCCACGCGAGGATTCGGGCACCTCACGGGTCACTTTGGTGCCGCTAGTCACGATGAGAGCATTGCAGAGCGAGATCTTTGTGAAGAGCTCCTCCTGTGATACATTGTAGGAACAGTCCACATTGGCCTCCCTTTGAAGTAGCTCCAGACTAGCTTCCCCCAACTTTTCGGCCACCAAAATCATCGGCTTCGCCTGACCATTAGAAGAGATGGCCTACGGGGACAAACTTTCAAAAACGGGAAATATTTTTGAAGGTATTGACAGTTTGTTTTGTAGGGTTTGCCCTAGGAACGTAGAGCCATTATGAAGACAACAGAATATAGGATCCCTAATCTCTGCCGCGTATCGACCCCAGGGCCTCTTACTCATGCCCCGAAGTGAACTCCTCGTGCTCCATTGTCGTCTCTTCTGTTGTTGTTGAGAGCCATCACCTGCCGGTGCCAAAGGGTTTCTAATCTTCAAGCCTCCAATTTTCGTTGTTTGAAACATCCAAAAATAAAAGTTATAGTAAAAATGCCAAGATGACTCATTCACTCCTCAAACCGCATTTTTGCTCCACCTTGAAGACCTTAAGAGTATTATGCAAATTTTTTGGGTGACATGTTTTCATATATATCTAAAAGTGTTATGAGTTTTGCGATATTGTAGGCCCACTTGGAAATTCTAGAAGGGTCTTATTTGACCACCCAACCAAAAATTAGAATTTCAAATTCCAACTCATGAATATTTGTAGGATAATTGTAGAAGATGTGGATCATTAGCTATGCACATTCAAAGGAGAAGAATCATGGATAAGAGAATTTTGAGAGGATTTATATCTTACGTTTTTAGGTGATTGGTTGTAACGACAAGAGATAAATGTGGATTTATGAGAGATCTAAGGATCTATATTTATTGAATATCTTCAATTTTGTATAAATATGAGTGCATCTTTCATACAAAGTGTTGCAAAGTTGTTAGGTGTTAGGTGTTAGTGTTAGTGTTAGTTTCCAAGTTAAGAGGTAGATAGTTGCTAGTTGCTAGTTGGAGGTTTCAAGTTCCATCCAAGATGTGATTTGTAAAGTGAGAATAGAGAATTTTTGTAATATCTTGTAACTCATTTTATGAAATACACACTACTACTTTGATTTCCAAGATGTGAAAATTGTTCAATGTGCTTTTTGAGGAATGGAGGCCCCCCATCAACCACAATTTTCACATCTTTGTACATATTGGTAACATAGTATAGTTATGTTATTTCCTTTATTTTCAGCAAGTGTGTTTTCATTTTAGGCAAGTGTGTTTTTCCTTTCAGCAAGTGTGATTTCACGAAAAGTCTTTCGGTAGAAATTACATAACAAATTTTTTTGGCCGACGCGTTTCAAACCAACCAGTGTGGTTCATTATCAAGACCAGATGAAGAGGCAGACCATGACAACGACTTAAATAGAGAGCAATGTGATTTCATTTCAGCAGGTGTGAGTGTGATTTCGATTCAGCAAGTGTGATTTCACTTATGTAAGTGTGGTGTGATTTCATGTATACAAGTGTGGTGTGATTTAATTTACGCAAGCGTGATTTCATTTTCAAGCAAGTGTGATTTCCTTTATGCAAGTGTGATTTCAATTTCTTTATGTTTGGAATTAGATTGGATTGATTTAATTAACTTTGTAATTAGTTTCAATTACATTAGATTAATCTATTATGATAAATAACTATCTAGTACATATAGTATATGTATACCTCATCAGTTTACGAACCCCGGGTTGACAATTAATGACAGGGATTCAACTCACAATTAAATCGCCCAACAATGCAATATCTATAGTGAAGACTAATGCAATTTGTGATACAAAAGATTTAACACAAAAGGATAATACATATTGTGATACAAATAAATTCATCGAGATAATTGATGCAAGTTGTGGCATAGAGGAGATAATAAATTAGAGTGATGCAACATTTGATACAAAGGACCTTATTCAAAATTTTATGCAACTTGTGATATATATGAATTGATAACAAAAGTTAATGCAAATTGTGATATAATACAAGTGATTTATGCTCAGTATGATACAAATGACTTGATGGAATCAATGAATGAAGCACATAATAACAACACAGATGTATTTGAAGATGCAACAGAACAACATCAAGAGATTTACAACATGGTGTTAATACCTTATGAAAAAATATCATTCAACAAAAATAGACATGGATTAGGATACACTGAAGATGATAGCTTTCATATTCAAAATTACTCTAAACTAATTCAGTTTGTGAGTGCAAGTTTCCTTAAAGATATTCAATTTTTTTTTTTAAATTGCCAATATTGTCAGAGAAATGGTCACATCGAGAGTTAGTGTTTTGATCTGCATCCTTGTCTTCACTGTAAGAAGAAAAATCGCCTATTAGAAAGATGTCAATAGCATAAGAAGGCTAATAAAATAATTCAAACAGATAAATTGTTGGAGATGGAATAAAGAAGTAAAGAAACCACATAATACCTACAATTTGGTCAAGAAAGAGGTAAATAAAAAGATTCCTAAAAAATAGACAAAGAAAAAGTTTTCAACTAATTATTCTAGAAAAAATGAGTACTCTCCACACCTGGAAGGAGGGCAGGGGGAGGGGATGGCGGTGGGGAGCGGGCACAATGATAAACGAATTTCTCCTATACCTTTAAAGTGGTGGGGAACTAAATTCACAAAGTCAAATTGGTTAGTGGTCCTCCAAAACTACCTTTAGAGAATTGTGTATAGATTTTCACATATGTCTTTGTCGTTTATCTTAACCAACACTAAATATTTCACCTTGTATTTTAAATTTAAGATTTAACAATCATTTGAGCACAACTTAGCATGGTCAACGAGTAAGCTTACGCAATAATATCAATACTCAAAGACTTGCACAATAATAAAATGTTGAAAATCCTTACATGACACGCTATTATGATTATGCTGTGTATAATTGTATCTTTGGATCCAAACTACAAGTCATTCTAATAATGTGAGAGAGGGATATTATTCATCATAAGCAGCTCAGACCCACCTTTCCCAAAGGCCAACCATTCATCATTTAACGAAACAATCTCACATAGATATAATCAACTTAATTAATTTATTAGTTGTGGCATGTTAACTTCAATATATTTTTTAATTTAATAAGAATTTCGTTTGTTATGGTAGGTAATTTCAATTTGTTTTTAAATATAATAGATATTGTATGTGAGTTTAGTTTTTATTAAAACAATTAAACAATATAATAATATAAAAATTGAATATATTAAAAAATTATTTTTAAATGTAAAATATATAATTAAAATGAATACGGAGAATTATAATTTAATTTTTTTAAATAAAAAAAAATTGCGTTAAAAGATAATTATTTAATTAAAAGTTCTGTTAAGAAAAAATCAAAGATTTATTCTAAAAATTAAAAAATATTTTTTCATAGAAAACAAATTATAATATATATAATTGAAACCTTTCTTATCAATTAAATTTATTTAATTTTTTTTTAATTTTAATTTTTCTTATTATTCATTATTTTTATTTCTCCAAAACAAAAATTTTCAAAATTAAAACTTTTACCAAAAATAATAATTATACTTCTTGGATTTTACATTGTATACAACACATAACAATGTTTCAAAGTGTTTATCTTATATTCTAAAAGGCCAAATCAAACTTACTATAATGAATGCAAATTGAATTTAAATCGATTTAACTTCAATGATTTGACCTTGTTTCTATGGTCAAATTCGAAGAAAATTACAGTAGAAAGATAAAAATCAAAATCAAAATCAAACTTGGGACAAAATGGAGAGAGAACAATGATTATTTGGAGCATGATAAATGAAATATCATAAGGTTTAAAATCTCTAATACTAAAATGTTTTCTGTTAGCTTTCCATATTTACTTAAAGTAAAAGTGTTATATAGTAGCTGGTATATATTACTTAGTTTAATGGTAGTAAAATGAGCATGACAAATGAAATATCACAAGGTTTAAAATCTCTAATACTAAAATGTTTCTTGAATCCACTCAATAGTTGGTGTTAAGGTTTAGAATCCACTTAATTTAAGTTTTACTTATTGATAAATTGAGATATTTTGTTATAAAATTGCATAATTATAATCAAAACAAAATAATTATAATATTCCATAAAATTATAATCCCATACTCTCATTTCTAAATAATAATCCTATACTCTTATGTAATGATTAGACAAAAAATTATGCTCTCTTCTAGCCTTCCACAAATAATGTGAGGGTAAAAAGCATTCCTTAAGTAAACTTGAGATATACTCTTGAAGCATGACTATTGACACCACATCCATTACCATAGTAAACATGCAAAAAGATGAAAGACAAAATCTTATCTTATGAAATAAGAGAGATACTTATGCTTCCATAGAACCTTTAGCAAATAATTTATTTTTTCTTCATCTTCCAACTAGGGTAAGGAGCATTCATTACCTTCTCACTAAGCAATAAAGGTTACATTACTTTTAGCTTGGGTAAGTAACATTCCTTACCTTCTCACTAAGAAATGAAGGTTATATTCCTTTGTCAGCTTGGTGGACAACTCATACTCAAGGATGAAATGTTCCTTGGGTGCTTGCTAGATTTTTGGAAGGACTCTACAGTAAAATTACAACGGTGGTAGTGGCAATGGCAAAGGAAAATAAAGGAAACATGGTACAAGCACTTGTTTTTTAATATGAATGGGAAAGTTAGTGTTTGCTATGCTAAATTCCACTTAAGAATATAAATAAGTGCTTGAGGATTATGAGGTAAATTGCAAGTCAACCATGAGTTTTTATGTAAATTTCATGAGCAAATTAACATAAGTAAAACATTGAACAACAACATATATCATACATAAATATCACCATAAATAATAACGCAACAACACATGATGAAGGAGTTCACCCTTCTTGGGCTACGTCTCCTTAGTCCAGCTTCCAATGGCTTGACCCTCTTCAATTATGCTCAAAAGTGTGAATCCATACATTTATAGTGCTCAAATGGTTATGAAACTTGTTCCAATGACTTCAGAAGACCAAAAATTGGTTGTCTAGCCTCTTCCTGCTCCCAAATTGGACAAAAACTCAACAATTTCTGAGTTCCCCTAGCTTTGCTGCTATTCACTCTACAAATTCTCCAAAATTTGGCACCGGTCCTATAATTTCGCCCCAAATTGTGCTAACCAAATGCCATTTTGGCAGATTGCCGATGCATTTAGTGCGCACACTAATTTGGCCACTAAGGCCTTAAATTAGAAAAACTGGGTCATGCGGGGGCCACATGCCTGGGGGCTAAGGCCAACGGCTCACCCTTGCCAGCCGGGCCCCCACCCCACTCTGCGACGGTTGCATTACATTCCATACACCCCAGGGCTAGGGCCTTAACTCCACCATACAAAACATATAATAGGTTTGTGCCAATGGATTTAACAAGCCCCAGGGTAGCCCGATCGATAAGAGCCCTGCGATGTTTGAGAATTGGTCACAATTTTAATCCTTGCTGAGTATAGTTCAGAAATTGACCCAAAATTTTGTGCCCCCTGTGCTGCCATGTGGCAGCCTCTGGTTGGGCCATGTGGTAGCATGTGGTTGGCCACCATCCAACCAATAACAAAACACTAAATCAACACTTGTAGAATTCAGACACGTGGCGCGTCCGGATTGATCATTCGAACCCATTCAACCATGCCCAGTCAGTAGGCCCAGTCAGCTGTATGAACTGTTGACTAAGCAACCTGTACCTTCTTTTTGCCAAATTCACTTATTTGGGAAAACATATAGAACATGTTTCTGGGAGCATATGATGTTTGTTTTCCATGAAACGAGCTGCACCGGAATTAGGAAGATGATCTACGCGGTTGTTCAAGTTTCGCTTTGATATGACGACTTTGAATTTTGAGAAAATTTTTGAGTTCCTGATCACTCCTCCCCACTGGAAGCTTTTGGACCCCAAAGATCACTTTCAGTTGTTCAACAGATGAGGGTAGAGTTCCCTCACCTTTACAATCTCAATCCATTTGGCCTTGGAAGGATTTGTTCCTTTGAGCCCCACTCAAAGGTAGTCCACACTCCCTCGTTTTGAAGACCTTGCTCTTCTGTCAAAAATGGTGTCTTGTTGTAGTTCATCAAGGTATTCAAGAGAGAAATCTTCAATGGAAGGAATTTGAACAGTCACTCCTTCATCTTCAATCAAAGGAGGCTCATAAGACTTTAAATTTTCCACATTAACAACAACATAAATTTGCATATATGAAGGAAAATCCAACCTGAAGGCATTGTCACCAATCTTTTCCATAATTATGACTTGACCATATCAAATTGGTTTCAGATTTTTACCTTCTCCTTGGATCCTCTCTTTCCTAATGTGAAGCTAAACTTCATCACTAACTTGGAAACTGTGATCTACGTGATGCTTGTCGTGCCTTGACTTGTACTTGCCTTAGCTCTTTTCCAACTGTTCTTGAATTCTTTGGTGTACCAATTGGATTTGTTCAATGAACTTTCTTGCTTTGTCTATGTCACTATGACCATTAATAGCAACATACTTTCTAAAAATGAAATCCAAAGGAGACCTAGGCAAGTATCCCAAACATGCTTCAAATGGCGATGTTTGAGTTGAAGAGTGCTTGGTCTGGTTGTAAGCATGTTGAATGTAATGCATAAGTTCATCCCAAAACTTAGGATGCTTGTTGCAATACCCATGAAGAAGATGTGTCGTTGTTTGATTGACCACTTTGGTTTGACCATATGTTTGTGGATGAAAGGTTGTACTCTTTCTTCAACTTTGTATCCATCAAGCCCCACAAGCTTGACCAAAAATTCCCAACAAGTCGAGAATCTCGATCACTAACAATGGATGTGGGAAATCCAAAATGCACCCATACATTTTGAAAGAATAACTGAGTAGTTTGTTCAGCGGTAATTTACTTTTTACATGGCATCAAAATACACATTTTGTTGAATTTATCGACAAAACAATGTAAACTTTGAAACAGAAACTATAAACTCAAAATAGGAACTCTGGCCAAAAAAATCTCGTAAAAACATCAAAAACAGTGCTAAAAATGAAAAGTGTTGATGTTGGAATAATACCTTTCTTTTTTCTAGGGTAAATTTCCAACATGTTTTAAAAATGGCGGTGAAAACCAATTTTTTGTGCAAAAATTGTCCAAAAACACCCTCAAAACAAAAAGTGTTGATGTTTGAATAACATTTTTTTTTCAATGGTAAATTTTATGCAAAAAACACCCTCAAAACGAAAAGTGTTGACGCTGGAATAACACTTTTTTTTCAAGGGTAAAATTTCAACATTTCGAAATAATGGCGTGAAAGATTTTATCATGACCCTGACAAACATTAAAATTTCAAAAAAATAATGAAAACATAAAATAAAATAAAAAATTAAAACAATTAAAAAACATGAAAAAAAAAAAATTAAAAAAAAAAAAAAACATATATATATATATTATATATATATATATATATATATATATATATATATAAAACAAAACATAAATTAAAATATATATTAAAATAATAATAATAAAAAATTAGCAACAAAAATAAAAACAATCATAAAAATGTTAAATAAAACAAAATTAAACTATAAAAGATAAGAATTAAAACTTAAAAAATAAACTTAAAAATTATAAACAAATAAATAGTAAGAAAAACATATTTAAAAAAAAATGGAAAAAAAATTATCTTGTAAACCATAAAAAAAATTTGGCAAAAGAAAAAAAAACTAAAATATGGAAAAGAAAAGAAACTAAAATAAACTATAAAATTAAGTCCCGAGGAGTCCTCCACCCCAACAGGTCCTGAGGAGTCCTCCGCCCCACAGCTCTCACAGAAACGATCTCATGAGACCTCTCCTTGGAACTTAGACAAGGAGGTCTCCCCGTCCACCCAGCTTAGTATGCAAGTCTTTCCATCCCAGCCGGATCAACTTGGATGGGTCAAAGTTGGTAAGAAGAAAGGTAAAAAGGGCAGAACTGTGGATTCCACTCAAGCTGGGTAGAATCCCTTGCCGTGCTCTTGCCTCCTAGCTCGTCCGTTTGTTTCTTGTTAAGCACTGCTCTCTTCTTGTCTACTCCTCAAGGCCGAGGTGGATAATATATCCTTGTCGGCTGCCCTTTTTCTTTGGGGTTCTGTAGGAGGTCCTTTGGTCAAGCTGTTTTGTTCTCAGCAGAGCTTCGGGCTTTAGTCTGCCCGGGCAGTCTTTTTGTACATTATGTTTTGTTTCTTAATACAAATGCTTACTTACAAAAAAGTCGGTCAAAAAAAAAACCAAAACATTAAAAAAAAAAGAAAAAAGAAAAAAAAAAAAAAAAAAAAATCCAAAACTACTAAAATTAGGATTAATTAAAAAAAAAATACTAAAAAACAATTAAAAATAAAAAATATATGTTATTTTAAAAAAAACATATATATATATATATATATATATATATAATATATATAATATTAAATTTTTTGTTTTTATTTTTTATTATTATTTATTTATTTATTTTAAATCTGGGCTTCATAAAAAAAATAAAAAATAAAAAATACATATTTATTTTAAACTTTAAACATTTTTTTTAAATAAATAAATAAATATATAATATATATATATATATATCTATATATATATTATATATAATATATATATATATTTGTTTTTTTGTTTTGTTTGTTTGTTTGTTTTGTTTTCTGTTTTTTGTTTTTTTTTTTAATTGTTTTTAATATTAATTTTACGAGTTTTTTACTTTGTTTTTTGTTAATTTTATATTTTTTTAATCTATCAGGCCAGGTAGTAACTCCACAAAATTCAATTCATATTATTCCTTTAGGTTGGTCTTTATTATATACATGAGGAAGACTGTTCACTTCATCTCCCGATCACTGTTCATATCTCTTATTATTTATTTACATCAATTATATTTATTCACCAAATCCTGATGATTAGGTGTCAACATTTCCCCCCCCTAATCTGAAGGGTTGTTGGTGAATCCAAGCATCATTTTGAATCGTTCAAGCTTTTCTCTTCCAAGCACTTTGGTGAAGATGTCTGCAATTTGCTCATTAGTGGAACAATGACGGAGATGGATTGTTTTGGCTTCACATGATGTCGAATCAGATGATATTTAGTATTGATGTGCTTCATTCGATCATGGAACTTTGGGTTTCTTGGCCAACTTTATTGCAGAGGTATTGTCAATCATGAGTGGAGTTGATTGTACTTGGTTTACCTGCAAATCTTCAAGAATTTTCCTGAGCCACACAATTTCTTTTGTTGCCTCAGCTGCTGCCACATATTCTGCTTCTGATGTAATCTGCTAGAACTGATTGTTTGCATGATCTCCAAGAGACAGCTCCTGATCCAAGACTCCTAGCATATCTTGAAGTAGATACCCCAATTTCTTTGCCTCCATCGAAGTCTGAATCAGAGTATCCAATCAAATTGAAGTCGTCCACCTGTGTATACTTGATTCCAAAGTCTTGAGTTCCCTTCAAGAACCTTAGAACTCTTTTTACAGCAGACCAATGTCCTTCACAAGGCTTTTGCATAAATCTGGAGAGGATTCCAACAACAAACGAAATGCCTGGTCTGGTAGTAGTTAGGTAGTTGAGACTTCCTACAAGTTGTCTATACTTTGTTGCATCCTCAAATTCTTTTCCTTCAACAGATGCGAGCTTTAAGTTTTGTTCCATTGGAGTAGTAAGATGATTGCATTTTGTCATGCCAAACCTGTTCAACAGATCTCCAATGTATTTCTTTTGAGAAATAAATATGGACTTCGGATGTTGAGTTACTTTAATACCAAGATAGTAATGAACATAGCCCAAATCAGCCATTTCAAAACTTTTCCCCAATTCCTTCTTTATGGATGCAATGTAGCTTTCATTGTTCCCTGTCATCAAAAGATCATCCACATATACCACAAGATATAGAGCTGTTTTGCCAACAATCTTGACAAATAAAGTTGCATCATTAAGATCATAATGTTTGAAATTGAGTTTCAGAAGATGCTCAGTTAGGTTTTCATACTAGGCTCGCAGTGCTTGTTTGAGGCCATACAAGGATTTCACAAGTTTTCATACTTTATGTTCATGTCCTTTCACAGCAAATCCTTCAGGCTGGGACATATAAACATTCTCTTTTAGTTCTCTATTCAAGAAAGTAGTTTTACATCCATTTGATGGACTTTCCAATCGTTCTGAGCTGCTAAGGCAAAGAGTGTCTGAATGGTAGCCCATTTTGTTGTGGGGGAAAAAGTCTCCTCATAAGCGAACCCTTCCTTCTGTGCAAAACCTTTTGCCACAAGCTTGGCTTTGTGCTTGTCAAGTGAGCCATCGGCTTTATACTTGTTCTTGTATACCCACTTGCAGCCAATTGGTTTGGTTCCTAATGGAGGATCAACCAGCTTCCAAGTGCCATTCTTTATGAGAGCATCCATACTCCTTTTGCATCGCTTCTTTCCATTCATCATGAGAAGCAACTTCTTTAAAGGAATTTGGTTCAAAAACTGTAGACAAGTTCAATTTCACAATCATAAGAAAACATCCATATCAACAGGTGAATTAGAGTCATCTACATCCCCTCCATTTTGCCGGTTTGAATTTCTAGTTCCTTTCTTTCCAACCTCATCAGGATGAACACTTTCAAGTGTCTTTGTCAACCACTTTGGGGGACCTTTCTCAGATGGTCCAGGCTGCTCCATTGATTGAGTTGGGACGGAATCAAGATTGAGTCTCTCAATTCTATCAATCACATCACTTAAAGCATCATCCGTTGTTGGAGTTTCATGCGGGGGAGAGAGTTCTTCAAAAGAAGATTCCACATCTTGATCTAGTATAGGAATCCCTCTTTAAGATGTGGAATCTGATTATCAAATTCTTGAAATGATTTTTCATTTGTGAATCTATCCAAGCAATCAAGTTTCCGCTCAACAACATTGTTAGTTTTGGATGATTCAAGAAAAAATACATCTCTAGATACAACAAACTTATTATTGACTTCATCATAGAGATGGTATGCTTTGGAGGTGTTTGAATACCCCAAGAAGATACACTTACGACTTCTTGCACCAAGTTTATTTCTATGTACCATTGGTATCAAGGCATAACAGGTGGAACCAAAGACCCTGAGATGCTTTACCGAAGGAATGTGCCCATACCACATTTCATAGGGAGTCTTGTTTCTGATAGCATTAGATGGACATCTATTCTTTATATATGCAGCACATAGAACAACATCATCCCAAAACATTATTTTTACATTTTTGAAGAAGAGCATGGAGCGTACCATATTTAAGATTGTCCTATTCATTCTTTCAGCTACACCATTCTATTGGGGATTATAAGGTACAATCGTTTGATGTTTGATACCATGTTGGCGAAGATAGTTTTCCAATTCATTTAATGTGTATTCTTTTCCACTATCAATGCAAATAGACCCAATATGAGATTGTGCATCATTTTCAATCCATTTATGAAAGTTCTTGAATATTTGAAAAGCATCAGATTTGTTCTTCAATAAGTAAACCCAACACATTCTGGTGTAGTCATCAATAAATGTCATCATATATTTATTTCCATTTGCAGAGGGAATAACCTTTGGACCACATAAATCTGAATGAATGAGTTCAATTTTTCTATGTGCTCTTGAATGTGAATCATGAAAAGACTATTTGATATGCTTTCCTAGAATGCAAGGATCACATTGCTTAAATTTCCTATGAATTATAGACAAACTAGCAACACCATTTTTCTTTAACAAGCAGAGGTTGTCATAGTTCAAATGTCCAAATCTAGCATGCCATAATAAACTTGATGGAAGTGTACCTTCTTCATAATGAGAATTGTATGAGAAATGTTGTGCACGAGCAGAGGTACCTTCAGCTTGAGAAGCCTTTCTTCTTCTATTCCCCTAATGACAAGTGAGTGGGCAGATGATTTTCTCACCTCAATCTTGCCATCAAACATATGAATGGAGTGACCTTGATGGCGGATATGGACCAAGGACAACAAGTTTCTCTTCAGCTATGGGAGATATAGAACATGATGCAGAAGAAAGTCTGGAAGACCATGCAATTTAAGCCTGATTGTGCCAAGCCCTGATGGCTTGATTTTTGATTGGTCTGCAAAGTATACTGCATCATCAACATTGTTAGTAAATTCTTCAAAAAAAATCTTTTCTATGAGTCATGTGGTAAGTTGCTCCTGAATCAAGTAACCAATAATTTTTCCAAGAAGTAAGTGAAGCATTAAAAAAATCTTCATTTGCTCCAATATTACATTGTGCCACCACATAATGAGCAAATTCAAGTGCTTAACCATTGTCTGTCATTAGTTTTACCTTTGGATTGATTTCTTTGTTGCTCAATTTTGTCCTAAGGTATTTTGCATGTAGAGGCATCATGTGATCCATTTCTTTTGCAGCGTATGCAGTGCAAATCTGTCTTTTCTCCTTGAGAGTGTCTGCCCCCCTGCCTCTGAAATATCTTCCTCTTCCTCTTCAACCACCTCTTCCTCTGAAAGAATCTTAAGCAAGATGCTTTCTTTATGAGTAAGGCAGATAGCCTCTTCAGAAGATTCAGGGGTTGTCTTCTTTCCAAAAGCTTTCTCTCTTTCAACAAATTTTTTCACAAGAGAGTCAAAGGTAATATATTTAAGATTTCCATTTGCTTGCAATGACTCAAGATAATTGGAGTAAGTATGATAAAGTGCCTTGAGAAAAACGATAAGAGGAATATCCAAATCAATCTTAGTGGCTTGGATATCATGCATTATAGACTTTACTTTGAATGCAAGAGCAAGAGGATCATCATTTTGTAATTCAAGAGTGAAGAGTTTAATCATGAGTTGAACAACTTCAAGTGCAAAATGTGAGTCATAGAGTTCTTTCAGCTTTTGTAAGGCTTTGAAAGCAGTTGAAAACGGCGTAATATGGCGACTCACCTCTTCACTTACAGATGTTGCAATTAATGCATAGGCTTTGATGTTCTTATTTTCCCAAATGGCGAGCTCTTTGTCTAAGGTAGGTTGTTCTGGCTGTTTGTTTCCGTCTCCAATACACACTCCTTTCCACAACTCATTGTAAATGAGGGTGTGTTTTATCATCCGGGACCACTCAGGATAGTTCTCCTTGCCAGTGAGAACTATTCCCACAATAGATATGATTAAATGCATTTCAAAAACTGTGTACTGTAAAAAAATACTTCTGCCACAAAATTTTACTCCTAATGGGAAAAAATATGATTATAATATGATGGGACAAAATATCAATACGGATTAAACTAGACAGCATTAAAGTATAGAATATATGGTCGGACCAACGTTCATTGTAATACACAAGACAGTGTATTAACGTAATACAAGAACTGTGTATATATGGGGCAGTGTAAACATACAAAAGTATACTAGCGTTCAACAGACTTTGATGGCAGTGTAAATACAAGAGCTATGTATATATGGGGCAACGTAAATCTACAAAAGTATACCAGCATTCAAGCGTAAATATATGGGGCAGCATTAACAACCATATCACACATCCTCGTTCCTCATTCCTGCGTGGAGGCACCAGATGGTTCGTTCCCTGGATCACACTAGACCTCCATGAGTTCCACAGATCAGAGAAATATGAAATTAAACTCCAATGGCAAAGCAAGAGCACCAACGAAAATGAATTGCCAAGAGATCTACGGATGAAAATGAATTGCAAAGAGATATTTGAAAAAGGAGTATTTCCATACCTCGGTTGGGAGAGCGTATTCAATCCATGCTCACCGTACCATTAAAATTGAAATCGACTTAATTACTTCTACGCATCAAATAAATGAACAATACCAGTCGCCGGTCTCACATTTGAGCAATCCTTCCAATGATTATGGCAGAGAGCCCATCCTAGGGAGCACAGAGGGCACAGATAATGTCAGAGATTTGCAGCAGCAACTGTGGGAGGGGGTGGCAGTAGACAGACTCCACAGGAGGCAGTGGACAAACTGCAAGAAAATGGCAGAAGGGAGTTACATGACTAGAAGGAGATGCCAAAAATGGAGCTGTATCTGATACCATCTCAGGCCAGGTAGTAACTCTACAAAATTCAATTCATATTATTCCTTCAGGTTGGTCTTTATTATATACATGAGGGAGATTGTTCACTTCATCTCCTGATGACTGTTCATATCTCTTATTATTTATTCACATCAATTATATTTATTCACCCAATCCTGATGATCAGGTGTCAACATAATCTAGTTTGTTTGTTTCCTTCTTTTTTTTTTTAATTTTGTTAAATGTTTTCTTTTTTAATTTTCTATTTTACTTAATTTTAAATAATATTTATAAATTTTGTTTTTTTTTTTCCAAATTCTTTTGGTTTATGAGATATAAATTTATTTTTTTTAACATTTATTATTTTTTTGTCTTTTTTTTTCATATATATTTTTATATTGTTTTTTAAGTAATCAACATTTAAAAAAAGAAAAAATAAAACAACTTGAAAATTCATTAAGTAATCATAAATTCAAAAAAAATTGGACATAATAAACTTTAAAGTGTGAAAAATAAGTCCTTTAAATAAAAGGTATGTTGCATCAATACGTTGCATCAACATGTTTCAAAATCAGCATGAAAATCACTAACATTTAAAAACAAATATTTGTATTTGATACATAAGAAAATTTAAAGTGTCAAAAATATGCCCTAAAAAAAGGAAGTGTATTCTGCATCACCACTTTTCAAAATCGGGTCACTTTTTTACTACCCCTATGAAACAGGTAATCGTATCGGTTATTTAAAGTGCCAAAAACTATGCTCTAAAAAAATATGTGTGTTCTACATCTCCCCTTTTCAAAATCGGGTCACTTTTTTGTTATCTCTACGAAACGGGTAATAATATCAGTTCCCATTTCAAGGTTTACATTGTTACAACTACATAAAGATAATCATGATTCCTTTTTGACATAGGAAGACCTCCAACAAAATCCATAGAAACACTCTCCCATGAACGAGAAGGTACTGGAAGTGCTGTGTACAATCCTAAATTTCTATTTATAGGCTTACTGTCAGCACATAATGAACACCCTCTAATAAAACATTACACACTTTCAAGCACATGAGGCCAATAACAATACCTATGAAGATGTGACACTGATTTTCTTACACCAAAATGTCTATCTATAAGAGAAGTGTGTGCTTCCCTTATGATATTCAATTTATTTCCATGTGGAATACAAAGCTTTCCCAAATGATACAAGAAGTTATTATGGACATGGTAATCCAATTCCTCTACTTGTTTCCCTTGACTCAAGCTTGCATAAACATCTTGAAAGTCATTTTCTCATGCATATTGATCAATATAACTTTCATGCAAAAAAAATTATGCTTGAGTAAAGTCGTTGCACTAACAATAGGCCTATAAATAATATCAACAACCTTGTCATATATACCTTTCTTATACCCGATGACCAAGCGGAATTGTTGTAAGAAACCCATCCATCAAAAGTTCCTTGACTGTTGCAACTTTGTTTGTGATTGCAAGTATTGCAATGGTTGATGATCGATGTCAATGATGGTTTCTTTCCCATTAAATATTATTTCCACTTTTTCACACTTCGAACCAATGCATACAATTCCTTTTCATATGTAGGATAATTATTCAATGCACCATTGAAAGTTGTAGGTTTTAACCCCATATAGAAATTACCTGCATACGAATTCTAAAACACAGAAAATAAACAAATGCGAGATCATAACACTTAAAACACATATACACAAAGATTTTCCCCTGGATCCCAAAACCGGGACTACCAGCTTGATTTTTCATTATGTTCCTTTCAATGTTACAAT
>APFE031368382.1:0-12396 GCA_000404065.3 Pinus taeda
CATCTTTTGTGTAGAGGTAGTTAAACACCGCACAGTGATCCACTGGCTATGTGGTTTTACTAGATAATGCCAGTATGTTTCCCAATCCAGTTTGATCAGTTGTTTGATTGCTTCTTCCTTGGTCTGTGTTGTCTGTTTCCACTGTTGTTCCAGTTGTTTGATATCTGCGAGAGAACCTGGTATGAACTCTTTGACAAGGTTGGCACTGTGGAGGTTTTCATTAACGGATTCAATTATACTGCTTACTGCACCCGCTGTTGTCATTGTCGCGCTTTCTGCCTGTTTTAACCATGTGTCCCAATCTGTAAATAGAATGTCTTTGTGGCATTCTTCTATTTTTGGTAGGTCACACTTTCTTCCCTCATCAGACTCCTACCAGGTAATAAATTCAAAAATATTTTTTATGGATTTCTTCATCTTCAAACCTCATATCAATCACTTGGTTTTTCAACTTATCACTTGTCTCACGGTAAGGTTTGTGTGATTTTATGGTAGAACATTTCTTCTTGTTGTATTAATAGGGAATTTAGCTTGATTTCTTCTTTGATGAACTCATTCGTTTGAGGCTTATCTTTAAATCTATCCACCATGGCCTGCATTTGGCAAATCTGCGAATCCTTTTTTGACAAGCTTGTCTGTTGTTGTAACCTCATTTTCTTGAATTCCCTCTGAAGATGAGCTACCTATTGTTCTGCTTGCTAATTGGTTATTTATTGTTTTAATTGTTGTTCAAGTAGAAGAATTCTCTGTTCTTTTTCTTTTAGCAGCTTCGTTTCTTTATCAGTGGTCGTTGTGGCACAAGTTCCTACAAATTGTGACAATTTTCGTATGGATCAACAGGAGTGTCTTTCCACACAACATCCATTGATTTGTTCTCTAGATTTGTAATAGTCGTGGTGTCTAATTTCCTCTTATTTCGTTGTCTTTTAACTATAGCCTTATGAGTAGGATTGTAGAATATATCTAATGGAGGTATCTCTTCAATTCTCAAGACAATTTCAGAAGTGGGAAAAGATGGAAAACCTAAATATCTTGAGTGCTTGTAGCCCCTTGCTCTGTTGTCTCTAGATTTGCTTTGTGTTGAGTTAGTTTAGGGGTATGAAATTCATATGTTTCCTCAAGATTTGTGCATGTTTGGAGCTTCTTATTGAATTGCTCCCATTCATTGTCTACGTCAATGACTGGAACCTTCCCTATTTGAGCTGAAGTGGAACCGACCTCTGTTTGTTTCTTGGCCAAGGCCTGTTTGGCCATTTCCTCAATAGTTCATCCTATATCTTTCTCAAAATATTTATTAGGAATCCCTTATCCATTCTGAGATTGTTGTTCTGACTCGTGAGTTGATTTCTCTTGCGTTTCCTCATCATAATTTTCCTTTGAACTTCCCTCCAGGCTTACGCTAGGATTCAGTTCTCTTATTGATCCGGATTTAAACAGGAACGCAACAAATTACAGAGATAACCATATACACAAATATGCAGCGGAAATAATACTTCATTTCATTAATGGAAAATACAAATATGCTTACAATCAGAAATGGAAATAAACTAGCTAGGGCGATGGTAGCTATCTCTGAGAAGAGATGTGATGGCTACATGCCTCTGAACTGACTTACAATGAGGCTCGAAGGCCTATTTATTGTTTGAGACACAATGAAAAAACCCTTCACATTCCGAAACCTAACCCTAGGAGATGAAACGCCAAACTGTGGGCCCCGTTTGGGGGTAAGTTGGTACATCAACTTCCCGGGGTCGTAACTTTAGCATATGATCTCCGTTTGACGCGTACAATAGCTCATTAGAAAGATCTATTCGAGCACTATCATTTTTGGAACGGCAACACTGGTCCCATGGACCCGTGTTGCCCCTGGGATCCCAAAAAACGTCGTTTAGGGCCTCAAAACGGCTCCGGAAGTTCAGGACCCGAAAAACTGCTAAAAATAGTAAGTTGTGCTACAATTAAGGAAACTGAAAATGCTGAGAAAGAGAATGGTGGGGGTCCATGTGGACTTGGCAGGTGGCCACCAATATCCACCTGGATCAGGCACTTAGCTATGCCAAAGTAAAGAATAAAATGGAGGCTTAGGAAAGGATAAACAGTGGATGTAGAAATAATAGTCCTTGAGAGCTAAGAGGGCATCTTGAAGCTCAAAGCTCACAATAGAACATGGAATGGTGTCAAAGGATGGTAGTGATTTATTAAAAATTAATATTGAGAGTGTTAGGTATTGATTTATTAACAATTAATATTGAGGGGTTTTAACACCCCACTATCCTAGGAACTTAGTGAGCATGTAAATAATCACCAAAAAAGCAACTAGCCATGTTTTTCAAATATGTAAAGTGAAAATCAAAAATCATATATTAGTAGTGTAATTATGAAAAATCTTATTCGTAAAGTAGATGATATAAACAAGAATACAATAATATCCACGATACTATTGCCAAGATTTATATATTTAATTTAAAGAAAATTATTAATTTTATATAATATTTATTTATCTAAATAAGATATAAAGGATAAAATTTAATTCATTATTTTTAATAATATATTGAGTAAAAAATTATTAATAATCCTTTTTGAATTGTTATAGTAAATCAAGGTCCCATCAAGGTCCCATGTCTGCTCGTTTCTCGTTCCTCATGTTCTCATTGTTGGTTTCTCACTTTCTCACGGCGGTGTGGCCACCTCTCACATTCTCGTTTTTAGCGGCCAACCTCTCAAAGTGGCCTTGGGTATCTACCATGTTTTTGTGTATTTTGATGATCTGTAAACGCAGAGAGATTTTCTGGTTTCTCCACTGTAAATAGAAATCTCCCCAATTTTGTCTGTGCCTTATGTTTCTTGCTCGTAAAGCCATGTTCAAAACAAGCATACGCTGAACTCCAAAGCGGCCGAAATTGTAATTTTACGGTAATGAAAATATTTTTACTTTAAAAAAAATATTAATAAAAAAATAAACTTTGAATCATAATTTTTCCAAAATAATGACTAGTATAAACACTAGAAATGACATGTGATTCATTATTTTAAATAGAATTTTAGGTAAAAAATTATTAACAATTTTCATTTAATGGTAATGATGATACCAAGCGTATATCAAAAATTTATAAATTTAAATATTATTTTAAAGTAAAAAATGTTATTTAATATTTTAAATAATATTTAAAAAAACTTATTTAATGTTAATTTGTGATGATAGAATTTTGAACTAAATTGTATTTTTTAATGGTTTAAAATATATACTTAAATTATCTACACTCTACCTTACAAACTTGTAATTCTAACCAATTTACGTCCCTTTTTAAACAATTGGACCACGACTATTTGAAATGAAAATTCTCCTATCAAAAATTTCGGGAGTGGTTGAACACAAAATTCCCATCATATGGTATTTGACCGTCACATACCGTCAAAATTCCGTGCTTTCCATCATCAAACATACCAAACACCGGTCAATAAGTTTACATAGGTAACGCCGTCATAATGACAATGTGGGCGTGGGGGTTTGCTCATTCCAAGTTTGAAGTGAATTGCATGGACAAGAAAAGGAGTGGTGAGAGTTGAATGAGGTCACGGAAATATTTATGTGACGTTTGGAACCATTCATTACGTGGGCACAAGATATGAAGTGAATTGCATGGACAAGAAAAGGAGTAGTGAGAGTTGAATGGGGTCACGTGAAGATTTAAGTGACGGAGGGACCACTCATTACGTGGGGCAAGATATGAAGTGAATTGCATGGACAAGAAGAGTAGCGGAGAGATATTTAATGTTGTGTAGGTCGAGTGAGACTTTTGCCATTAATATTTAAACATTAAGTGCAAATAAGTATTAATTTATGTCTAAAATTTCTCAAATCATTGAGTGGGCCCACAACTGTCTATAAATAGTACTTTAAATTTAAGAGTGCAAACCATATTGACCCAACTAGAAAACAGAGAAAACTATAAATCCTTCCAAAATGGTCTATTCCAGAAGTATAAAGTAGCAGTGACTTCAACCCCCACCCATAAGAATTCAAGCTTTGTATTCCAAATAAATATCCATACCTGCACATAATAAAAGTGAATGTATGTCAGCGATAACTGCTGTGTTGTTCAACATTTAAATCCTTTATATTCAATAAATAACACCCAACCCAATAATATTTAAACCCACTTTGTTCAATAAATGACACCCAACCCATTCTATTTCTCATTAAAACAAATCAAAGCACATGGATCAACAATAACAAATTCCCAACCATTGGATCACATCAAATTAAATCCAGATCACACATTCAAAACGAATCATTGCAATCCATGTCCATCCTTACCACCAATTAAATTCAAGTGCCAAAAACTATAAAAGAAATTCAACCACTGCTGAAGTTGCATGTTATGCTTTCAAACTATTCACCACCCTTGAAGACAAAACATCAAAGAACAATGGCCAGTATATTCAAGTTAGTTATATCAATTACAACACACTTTTCTTATAGTTCTATTTTCATTTCTCATAGTTCTTACCGTTTCAATTTTAGTTACAATTTCAGTTTCATGAGAATATATACTTTTTCTATTTTTCTATAACTGTTGGCGCAGACACTTGGTAAATAACAATCCTCAAATATGCTAATCTTCAAGCACATGTTGCTAACATAAAATACATGGAAGATGTTTTTGATTAGAGAGAGGGAGTGATCAACTATGAGATCTAGGCTGAAAGTGGATCATAAAACCACACCCTTCCTCACAATCCAAATATGGAGCCTCAAAATCATGGCTCTGGTCTGAATAAAAAGCGGTCCATATTATGGATCTAGGGTGTATCTGCTTCAACTTTCATCTTCTTGCTCCATCAACTAGTTGCATAAAAGTGAGATCTATAAAATGAATAACTAACACTGAATTGAACTGAATTGGGAGGAACTAGAACTGAATCTGGTTCGAAACACCACACATCTTTGTAAAATGGTTTTTATGTTGGACATGCATAATTGACCTCCTAGTGTCATCCTCTGAATATCTGATATTGTTGCAATGCAATACAATGTTTGCCTTGTGCTTACATATCTCAAGTGTTAGCAATAGTAAATGGCAATTATTTCTATTGTTCAAGTCCGAAATTTAGATTTTTTATAGGATTTATGAATCAATACACAACCTAGGGTATTCTCTCTTAGGTGCATAATGCTTATTTTAAGGGATGGATAAAGACTAACAATATAAAAAGCTAATGGGATGATATTAATAGTATCAAGTTAGTAAATTAAAAAAAAAAACTAGTGGATGAGACCCATTAATTAAGAAAACAACTCTAGTCAGTAAATGAAGAGAAACAGGAAGTCGCTTGGTGCCTTTAGCACATCAAGTATCTGATGTTTAAATACAGAAGAAACATGAAACAATAAAAAGTTGAGTGAAAAGAGAGGAACATGTTGAATGGGGATTTGGACAAAGAAAGCCTTAAGAACCACTTAGGTAACATAACACATTGAAGGAATTAAGACAAGATGGGAGTCTGACAAGGAATGATGTAGGGATTCAAACAACATGGAGCAAAATGTAAGAAGTATGCCTGCAAAATATTCACCCACATTGACGTGAAGATGGAACTGCGATTCATGTACATGGATTTCAACTAAGCCGACCTTTAAAGTAAAGATATTCCATAAGATAGATGGTTGAAGGTACATTCATATAGATCTTGTTTTTCCTATTTTAAACTTTTAATGTCGTTGAGAAGTTTGGATCCATTACCCAGGTAAAGGCTTCTCATTCATATCTGAACAATTTAGATATCCTATCCACAATGAATAAACAAACCTAGAGATAGTTTCAAATACATTTCTATCTCTACTGAATGTAAAAAATGTGTTTATAGGATACCACTCCAAATATCATAGTACATAGCATAAATGAGGATAGAAATGCCATGCATCTCTGTGAAATTAACATTCGAAATTTAGCATTTTTTTATAGGATTTATGAATTAACACACCAGACTAGATTATTTTGAGTTCTCTCTTAGGTCCATAATACTTATGTTAAAGGATAGATAAATATTGAAGACTAACACTATATAAAGATAATGGGACTATATTAATAGTTTCAAGTTGGTATATAAGAACAAAGAACTGGTAGATGAGACCCATTAATAAAGGGAACAACTCTAGTCAGTAGATGAAGAGAAACAGGGTGCTGTTTGATGCCTTGAGCACATCAAGAATCTCGTGTTTAAATTACAGAAGCAACATGCAACAATAAAAAGTTGAGTGGAAAAAGAGGAACATGTTGAATGGGGATTTGGACAAAGAAACCCTGAAGAACCACATAGGTAATATAACATATTGAAGGGATTAAGACAAAATGAGAGTTTGACAAAGAATGATTATAGGGATTCAAACAAAACACAGAAAAATCTAAGTATGTTGGTCAACAATTCACCGACATCAATGTGAAGATTGGACTAAGAGCTATCATCCTTCCTGGAGTCAATGTAAGCACAAAAATGTACTTGCAAGATCCATTAAGAAAAGATGAGCATGTCGTTCACCTCATTTACATATAAAGAGGAAGTTAAAAATCACCATAGCTTGAAAAGCCCCCAACTTTTAATGGTAGCACCTTAGGTATAATTTGCAGCAGAAATTTGGTTGCTTGGACATTTCTCTAGTGACATGAAGGCTAAAATAACAACTTATCATAAGACAACATGCAAAAATATGTAGGAATATGATGATCAGCTCAATTGAAATCTGTTTACCCATAATTTCACAAGGCAATT
This sequence comes from Pinus taeda, assembly GCA_000404065.3. Taxonomy (NCBI): domain Eukaryota; kingdom Viridiplantae; phylum Streptophyta; class Pinopsida; order Pinales; family Pinaceae; genus Pinus; species Pinus taeda. The sequence continues at coordinate 6,772 of APFE031368382.1, forward strand.
TCTTTCTGAGAATCATTTTTAACAAAAGCTTAATGAAATTTTATGTAATAAACAAAAACTATGGCCCAATTGGAAGATAAGCATAGATTTATTGTCCTTGTGTTGGCTGTAAAATATTGTCCTTGTGTTGGTTGTAAAATAGATCAAAAGCTTCAGATGAGTTTTTTAATTAGTGGTCAACTATTGCAATACAAATTTGGGTGTTGGAACCAAAAACCTTGTATGAGGCCACCAATAAACATCATCAAGACTAATGGTAGCATAGATAAGACCTGCAAAATAAAGTGAAGAAAAAGTTGAAAGGAGAAAAGGAAAAGGGGGTTTATATCATTCTTGAAATATGATGAGAAAGAAAACAAGTCAATGTAAAAGGAAAAAAATAACATAACCAAATGAACAAGAAGCAGTGGAAGGGCTCTATTGGAAGGTTGTTGTACGCAAGGGGAACATATCAGAATGAAGGACCACAAAGAAGGCACAACTAGCCTCAAACTATTGCAAATGTGGCAAAAGCTACAAGTGGCAAGGAAGATTTTTGAAGAATGTAAGAAAAGCAAACATAGAACCAAAAAGGTTGACGCTTAGTAAACTCGTTAACCAATCACTTTCTATTTGAAAAATCCACCTGCTATAGATAGCTTTCTTTCCTATTATGATAAAGTCTAAATTTGTTCTTAAACAAGAAAAGGATTATCAACATTGAAAAGAAAAAATGGCAATAGGAACTGAGGCTAGTTATCCATGTAATGAAAATTTTTCAACTAGATTGAATGGGTTGAATACATGTCCATATTTTACATGTTATTCAACAAGGATCTTATGATGCGAGTTTTGATGACCTAAAACTAGACCTAGTGGGAGGAACCAGCACTGAATTGAGCTTAGAACTTAAGTAGATGTTTAATTGAATGGGAGGTTGATTTGAAGACCTACAAAAGCAACACTCCAATTCATTGAAGGTGACACATACATGCACCCTCTACCAAACAACCGCCTATATTTTTATCCAACTGCACCCTCATTACTCCTATTCACTTTATCTAATTTGATGTATGAGGTCAATAATCACTCAAAAATTTACAAATTGATAATATGCTTTCTTGATTTAAGACAAAGGAATGGCCTCTCTTATATATGTAGAAAAGATACAAATAAGAGTTGTAGTTGTAATGAATGTTTACATGACTAGAAACTTCCACTACAAGTGACATGAGGAAAAAAATGTTATGGTGCCAAGTTTTGATCAAGAGTGCTTCAAGGGGTCTCAAGTTGGAGCCTTGGTCAAATTAAATACCATGCTTGGTTTGGCCAATGATAACTCCTTGATAGCCATAGATCCATTGAATCTAGAGAAGTGAATCCTTACAGAAAAATAAAATAAAATTAGATAATGAATGTTAAGAGGGATAGGTTGTAGCGGGAGGAACAAGAATTGAATTGAACTTAGAACTTAACTAGATGTTTAATTGAATGGGAGGCTGATTTGAAGACCTACAAAAGCAACACTCTAGTCCACTGAAGGTGACACATGCATGCACCCTCTACCAAACAACAACCTATATTTCTATCTAACTTCACCCTCATTACCGAAGAACAGACCTAGAACAAACCTAGAAGGCATTATGCAAGTCCACTTGGTGAGATAGCGAGGGCCGTGAATGAATTCAATTGCATAACAAACAGGAGTCTAAAAGAATTAATTCAAAAAACAATAACTACCAGATCTTATCATGGTATCTTAATTGTAAAGTCAAGTTATCAAAACAAGAAAACAATATTTTAAGTAGTCAAACTAAACAAGGGTCACTGTTGGGAAATGCATAACAAAACCAATCAATACAACAATCATTGATAATCTTGAAGACATATAACAAAATGATTCTGTATATTTGATTTTTCAAGGATACTAACATACATGTTGATAATTTCCTGTAATGAAGCAGAAGTATTTTTGCCTTGTATGAAAGCATAATTTACAAATATTCTTATCTAAATGCATGCAATAATTTTACAGGTTGTTTCGTTTATGGAAAAAGGTAGTTATGTTGCTTGTACAAGGAGAAGTGGCAAGAGAGTGACAAGGTGTGCACAACTGCGATGCACATCATCTGATGAGGACAGGACAATGCCAACAATGCCCCAAGGAACGTTGTTGAGGATGACCATGCGATTGAAGCTGATGTTATCACAACATTAGCCACAGAAACACCATCAACAAGAATCCAAGGGGAAAGTTCAATTAAAAATATTAGCGCTATAAGAGGATGGAAAAAAAAAGAAATGTTAGTTGCAATTGACGACATAGAGTTTAATGGATACTCAGTTCGGGCATCTGCAAGAAAACATGGTATTCCTCCCTCATCAATACATTATTGGATAAATGGACTGACTCATACAAAATGTAGAGGGCCTCTTACAGTTTTGACTGAGGAGGAGGAGGCCAAGGTGGTTGAGTGGTGTAAAGATATGGCCCAATTGGGACATGGGCTAGACTTGATACAACTCAAATCCGCAGTTGCTCAAATCTGTCAAGGAAGGCCAAACCCATTCAAAGATGGGTTTCCTGGTAAATCATGGTGTTTTGACTTTAAAAAAAGGCATACAGAACTTGTATTGTGTATTGTTGAGGACTTTAACAGAGACAGAGCATTAAATTTGCACCCTGCAGTTGTGCAGAAGTTATATGACACAATTTCTAGTGCTTTCGATAAACATTCTTATGGAGCAAACCATATGTGGAACTGTGATGATACAGGTTTATAGGCAGGGACAAATTGTGGCATGCGGGTAATTGCTAAGAGAGGGAGCCGAAATGTGCCAAAGATTTTGCCTAAGAGTAGGGAGTGGATAACTATTTTATGTTGTGTCAATGCAATTGGTACTTCAATCCCAGGATTTTATCTATTCAAAAGTAGAAATCAACTAAAAAACTATATATACAACTGTGAACCAGGTGCATGCATGGTTACACGTCCCCATGCATGGATGACTAAAGAACTATTTTTAAGTTGGCTTTTTCACTTTGCTGCATTGGTACCAGGTGACGTCTCACCTAATAATAGACACCTATTGATATTAGATGGCCATGGGAGTCACATGGCTATACAAACAATTGAGGAAGAAAATAACTGAGGCATCGGCCTGTTGACATTGCCCGCTCATACCACTCACAGATTGAAACCCCTTGATGTTAGTGTGTTTGGCCCTTTCAAGAACTATTTCAGGTCAGAGCATGCTGCATGGATGGCAAAGAATCCAGGGGTTGAGATGAAAAGGTTCAAGCTAGCAGAGCTTGCAAGTAAAGCTTTTAAAAGGGCTCTGACACCATCAAATATCAAGGTTGACTTTAGGAGGACATGAATTTGGCCATTGAACTATGATGCTCTTATGCATGATACTGGTTGTAGCTAGGTGTTTCATGTGGAGGGTCAAGAAGAAGGGAATGCCCAAACAGGTGTTGAAGTGCAAGAAGTAGATGACCAAGATGATGTGGTTGCAGGTAGTAATATGATTTTCCTCTCTCAAGGACACTTATAAGATGAATATGATGAAACTGTATATGAAACACAGTATAACAATGAACAAATTTGTAGTAACATGGAGATCATTCCACTAACTCAAGAACATGAAACTCCTGTTGTTGATATTGTTAATGACAATGTTGAACATATAGTTAACAATGACCACTTGACATTGCCAAGCCAAGTAACCCCACCGTCATCGCTGGTAGAAGCATTGATTAATATGAATGCGCATAATGTCTCAACAACCAATGAATAAAGCATGAACATGCACTCACAACCAGCAGAATTGAATAATGAAATTGTTCATTTTTTTGTGGACAACAGATCAATGGAAGAAGATGAAGCACATAACGAGGCATCAAATGAAGATAATGATATAATTCAATATGTTCCATCAGATACTGAAAGGGAAGTACCAAGCAATGACATGCAAGTGGGAGGGGTGGAGAAGATACTTGGTCGGTTCCTAAAGCTACCAGTAGAGAGAGTATCAATGAAAAAAAGCAAGGTACACTGGGTAGTCTTCGTTTGGGCCGAAACTCACATTTACTCACCTGAGGACTATATAAACATGTTAGTTGAGTCTGAAAAAAAAAAAAAAAAAAAAAAAAAATTGAAATGCAGGAATTAAAACAGAAAACAAGGATCTAGTCAAGGAGAAGAAGACAACAAGGATTGCTGCAGCACAATGTCGACCAGATGAAAGGCTTGAAAGAGATAAAGCAAGGCAAGTTAAGGACCAACAAAAAAAAATGGCTAGAGAGGAAAAGGAATTAAGAAAGACACAAAAAATGCTTAAAAAGGAACAAGGGATGATCAATATGGTTGATAATGATGCAATCATAGCTGATGAAACCAGGATTATTTCAAACTCATTAGACTCCATTATAGATAATACACCATTATTCCAAAATCTCATAAACATTCAAGTATCTCACTATCAAAATGAGGCTTTACCCACTTGCCTTATTCCTACCAGAGGAGGTGTCGATTCTATGTATGCTCATTACACACCTCCACTTAATGCAAGGGTTAGTAGTGCAAATGTGAGGTATGGGTACTCAATTCCTCCATGGTTGGGAGCTACAAATCGGACTCAATCATATGGTAGCAATCAACCATTTCCTAATCAAGCCTTTTTAGGTAGGCCAACCTACCTGGCTCAAGAAGGTAACTTGGAGAGTTTTGGCACTCAAGATTCTCAGGGCCATAAAGAATAGGGGTGTCATATGTTTTTGGTTGTAACCACATTATGATGTGTATTTTGGATGGATTGTATTTTTTTCTTGTCACAGAAACATTTTGGCTTACAACCTAGGTTGTTTTATTTCATACTGTGTGCGACATTGTAACCAAAATCCATTTTAGAAGGAACATCTATAGTCTATTATAATGTAGACATCTTACCTGAGAATGCAAATGGGATTTTCTGTTATGCATCTACACACCAAATGATTTACACAAGTGAAACAATGACAACATTTTTATTTTACATTTCATGAGATTGTAGAAATACTTCATGATGAAACAACATATAATGCACATAATACGTATAATTAAAACATAATACAAATGGGTGGTACAATTAGTGCACCCAACCAACCTCTGGGAAATCTATTGACTGATTAACTAAGTTACAAATGCAGATTACTTTATGATAAAAGAGATACATGGCTACAATAAACATTGCTTAGTAAAAATCAGTAAGCAAGATAACAATTCCACAATTTCACATTTGCAAGCACAAAGACAATTATAAACACATTGCATAGATGAGATAATTAGCTTATCGGAAATAGATCACTTAGAAAAGTACCAAAAATAAAACAATTATCCATGCAACAATTTAATAAAACCCCCCAAACCCCTATTGATACCATTAGAAACTGCATACTTCACAAAATACAACAAACGATCAAAGTTAAAGGTATAGGAACTTAAATTTTAGGAAGGCAACACAGAACTTATCAGGTCCAAAGAAATAACCATCTAAGATAAAATCATGGAGAGATCTAGTAGAAACATTACATTTTGGACCAAGGGACATGGCATATCTTGGAATAGAGATAAGCCAACAGCTACAAGTATTATCATAGACATT
>APFE031368384.1:3943-43976 GCA_000404065.3 Pinus taeda
AACCAAAATTTTCCGGGGCGCTGCCCCGGACCCCATAAAGTGGGGTTACGGGTACCCCTCAAACCCCTTGTTAACTACGTGGAAAGAATATAACACAACCCAACAACCTGTCACATCAACAATACAAAATGTTGACTGTGTAGTGACTATGTATTTTTTTTGCAAATTTCCCCTGTTTAGCAAAGCAAATAGAACACAATAACTTCCTCATAAAAATTTGGCTTTCTGCAAAACGAGTTACATTAGGATCATTTTTCTGATACAGATGTGGTTGTTTAGGTTTCGATCCATTCTTAGAACTTTGAGTTTTGAGCTAAATACTGAGCGTGTGATCATTCCTCCCCTCTAGAGCCTTCTGGATGCCAAAAGATACTATCAATTGTTTAGCAGGTGAGGGTACATCTCCCTCACCTTCTCGATCTGCAACCATTTGGATTTAGAAGGCTTTTGTCCCTTGAGTCCCACTTTAAGGTATTCGACATGCCCTCTTTTCGAAGTCCTGGTTCTTCTTTCAAGTATGAGATCCTGCTGAAGTTCATCAAGGTATTCTGGCGAGAATTGATTGCAGTTGAACATGCTCTCCTTGATCATCAATCAGAGGAGGCTCAAACAATCTCAAATTCTCAACATTAACAACAAAGTATATTTGCATATAAGGAGGCAAACCAAGCTTAAATGCATTGTTACCAATCTTTTCCAGAATTTTAAAAGGACCATGATGGATTGGCTTAATCTTTTTACCTTCCCCTTGAAGTCTCTCTTGCTAATATATAACCAAACTTCGTCGCCAACTTCAAATCTATGATCAATCCGGTGTTTGTCATGCCTTGCCTTGTAGATGCTTTGACATTTCTCAAGTTTTCCCTGCACTGCATGATGTATCAACTGAATTTGCTCTATGAATTTCCTTGCCTTATCGATGTCACTGTGACCATCGATAGTGACATATTTCTCAAATATTAAGTCCAATGGCGATCTTGGTAAGTACCCATAACATGCCTCAAATGGCGATGTGTTTGTGGAAGAATGCTTTGCCTTGTTGTATGCATGTTGTATGTAATGCAACTGTTCATCCCACAACTTGGGATGTTTGCTACAATATCCTCTAATAAGATGAATGACTGTTCTATTGACCACATCGGGTTGTCCATCTATTTGTGGATCAAAGGCTATACTCTTTTTCAACTTTGTGTCCATCATGTCCTACAAATTTTACCAAAAATTCCCAACAAATCGAGAATCTCGATCACTTACAATAGAAGTAGGAAGACCAAAATGAAACCAAATGTTTTGGAAGAAAATATGAGTTGTTTGTTCAGTTGTAATTTTCTTTTTACATGATGTTAATATGAACATTTTTCTGAACATGTCTACAACTACATACAAGTAATCATGACCTTTCCTTGACAATGGAAGACCTCGTACAAAATCCATTGAGATACTCTCCCATGGTCGTGAAGGTACCACAAATGGAGTGTACAATCCAAGTTTCCTATTACTAGGCTTGCTAGTTTCACACAAAGAACATCCTCTTATAAAATGGGAAACATTATCAAACATGCGTGGCCAATAACAATACCTTTGGAGATTCACTACTGTCTTGCCTACACAACTTGCCCAAATGATACAACAAAATGTTATGTACATGATAATCCAACTCTTCAATTTGGTTTCCTTGACTCAGGCTTGCATACACATCTTGAAAGTAACTATCATTTACACATTTCTCAATGTAACTTTCATGTAAAACATAATTATGCTTGAGTATAATAGATGAATTTACAATAGGCCTTGAAATCATATCAGCTACCTTATTGCATATTCCCTTTTTATACATGATAACGAAATGAAATTGTTGTAGAAAACCCATCCATCTAAAATGCCATGACTGCTGCAACTTTGATTGTGACTGTAAATACTGCAATGGTTTATGGTTGGTATGGATAACGGTCTCCTTTCCCATCAAGTAGTGATTCTATTTCTTAACACTTTATACCAATGTGTAATGTTCCTTGTCATAAGTGGGATATTTAGTTACAACTCCATTAAAAATTTTAGGATGAAATGAAATGGGCTTACCACGTTGCATAAGAATGGCTCCCATGGCGTAATCACTAGCATCCATTTGAATCTCGAATGGTTGTCTAAGATACGAAAGAGACTATACCGGTGCTGAACTTATCTTTTGCTTCAAAGCATAAAAAGCTTTCTGCTGTACATCTCCCCAATGGAAGACTTTCTTGACATTTGTCAATGCATGTAATGGAGCTGCAATTGAAGAAAAATTAGCAATAAGCTTTCTCCAATATTGTGTTTCCCTAAAAATATTCTTACCTATGTAACTGTATTAGGCTTAGAACAATTCAGAATGACCTCAACTTTAGAGGGGTCTATCTTCATCTCACCTCCTCTAACAATGTGCCCAAATACACTAAAGAATTCTTGCCAAATTCACACTTTGACATCTTTAAAAAAACTTGTTATTTTCTCAAGACATCATGTACTTTGTTTACATGAATGACATGTTCATCTCTGGATTTGTTGAATATAAGTATATAATCTAAGTACACAATAAAAATTCATCTAGAAATGGTCTCAACACATCATTCATAACTCTCATGAAAGTAGCTGGAGCATTTGTAAGGCCGAAAGGCATAACAAGCCACTTAAACAATCCTTGTTTAGTTTTAAATGCGGTTTTCCAAATGTTTTCTTCAACTACTATAGCTTGACGATAACCACTTTGTAAATCTAACTTTGTGAATACTTTGCATAACTCAACTGATCAAGAAAATCATCAATTCTTGGGAGTGGATACCGATTCTTTACCGTGATTTTGTTCAGTGCATAGAAATCCACACACATGCGCCACATCCCATCCTTCTTTGGCACCAAAACAATGGGCGAACCACATGGAAAAGTAGATGGGCGTATGATACCTTTTTTCAACAGTTCTTGAATTTGCTTCTTGATTTCCATGCTCTCCATAATCAACATGTGATACATGCCAATGTTTGGAAGTGGAACATCCTGCTGCAACTGAATCTCATGCTGAATTCCCCTCTTGGGAGGCAACCCCTTTGGTTCCTAAAACATCTTGCCATGCTTTATTACCAGATAAAAAAATCAGATTTCAATTTATCATCACAACCTTCAAAAGATGCATAACCAATATCATTCTTTTTCTTGATCATGAGAAGCACACAATTTTTACTTGTATTTACTAGTCTCTTCATCTGCCCTGCGTTAACCAAAGAGATGTTTCACTTTTTGCGATGGGCTCTCACAATGTGCTCCGCCCCATTCTTGAGCAATAAGTATTTGTTTGCATGGAAATAAAATACTACTTTACTATCACACAAATATGGACTACCCAAAATGATTCCTGAGATGTCAAGTGGAACTACATCTAACTCAACTTCATTAATGAACTTTTTAGAAATGGTGTACTTGAACAAACAATTCCTTGTAATATGTAAGTTTGCATTGTTGACCATCCAACCCAATGGATATGGCTTATGATGAGGTACAATTTCAAGGTTTAGTTTTTTTTACCAAGTCTTATGAAATTAAGTTTGATTGTGAACCACTATCGAATAATGCATCAATCTTTGTATGATTTGAAATCACCCTTACACGAAATAACTCAATTCTTGGTTCTTCATTTGGAGTGTTGTTTTGACTATGTGAGGAACTAGTAGTTGAACAATTTATTTTCCTTTGTTGACCATGGCTGAAATCTTGGTCTCATCACTAGAATCTGAACCACGGTCATGTGTGTGGTAGTAATCATCTTTTGTTTTCCTTTATTTCTTTGTTTCTTGGGCCTTAGTTTGGGATTTGGGATGTAATTTCCAACAATGGGCTTCATCATTCCCAGATTTGGAACAATGTTGGCATATATTTTTCTCTCCTTCTTTCTTCACACTTGCATTCTTCTTTCCCTTCCATTTCCCCCCCTTCTCTTTCTCCTTACCCTTGAAAGGTCTCTTCTTACTACCCTCTTCCTGAATGTTCTTTCCCCTTGCTTCAAGGTGCGTGGCTTGCACACAAACCTCATCCAAAATGCTTGGATTGAACATAAGGATAGTATGTTTCAAATAGGAATGTAAACCCCCAATATATTTCAATAGTTTATCTTGGGAATTAAAATTTACTCCTAACAACAAAACCCTCTTTATAAACTCCTGTGTATAATCTTGGACTGTTTGGCCTTGAATATGCCTAAAATTTTTCCAACTCATAATGGATTTTTGCGTATAGGATAAAGGGTAAAATTGTCTTTTAATTGCAGAAACAAATTCAACCCAAGAAATGGATATCTTACCATGAATTCACATTTCCTCTTGAGTCTTTGCTTCCCACCAGACTAATGCTGCTCCTTCTAGCCTCCATGAAGGCAACTATATCTTTATGTCATCTTCTTGAAGGTTCTGAATTCTACAGTATACCTCCAATTGTCGAATCTGATTATCTAACTCTTCTACTTTCACTTCACCATTTTACATGGGAAGTTCAAACTTAATGTCCAATTTGAGTAAGGGATCAATTTTTCATTTTGGGGTTTTTAAATGAGTATGGATAGTTTCAGTGGTGGTAGTGGAAGATGATGCTGTGTGAGATGATGAAGATGATGAGGATGGTGGAGATAGAGTTGGCATTCCACCATTACCCTTTGAATCCTTCTTCTCATCTTTTTTATCCTATGAGCTTCCTTCTCCATGTGGAGGTTTAGAACCCTCTCCAATAATTATAGTGTTCCTCTCTTCATACAGGACTTGAACCATCTCAGTTAAAGTGTATAAATATTTCATAAATTCTCCTCTTCTGAAGGAGGACCTTCAGGCTCTCTTTCTCCAGACATAATGGATGTGGATTCAGGCTCAGATATTGGTACTACCTGTACCTCTTCAATCTCAGTTGAAGGCAAAACTTGAGGAGTTTCAAGTGCAGTTGGAATTGGAACTTTGGGTGGTGGAGATTGTGGCCTTGTGGCTCTCCTTCTTTTGGGCATAACCTGAAGACTTGCAACCAATGGTTTCTGTCTCCTCTCTGCAACTTTAACCTTGTAAGCATCACAATTTTGCAACCATTAAAACCCTAATTGCACACAACTCAAGCAATCAAGAAAATCAACATTTCCTCTGATACCAACTTGATTTGTTATTGAATGTTAGCTTTGCTGTGCTAATTTCAATTACAAATTTATAAACATGTGCTTGTTCATTTCTTCTTGCGCATAAGTTTCCTTAGGTTGTTTGGTGATTGAAACATGTAAATTACATCAAGTTTTAAGTGACATTCATAAGAAAAATAGCTTAAAAGAACAATGCTGAACAACGACAATAAAAAGTACGACCATCAAATAGAAACACAACACAATGTTTTGATGAAGGAGTTCACCCCTCCTGGGCTACATATCCTTGGTCTAGCTTCCATGGCTTGGGCCTATGTATTAGATCAATATGGAAAAATATGATGTTTATAAAGCTCTATTGCTCCTGATACCTGCACCAATGTGTTCATAATGTTGAAATTAGCTAGGAACACCTTTTCCTGAGCTCATTTTGGTTGAAAATTGCTCTAGTTATGGATTTGACAATTTATCCCTTGAAAAGCTCCTCCAAATCTAGAAAAATCTAGTTAGGGCCACTAAATTTGGGGTTGGCGCCAAAAATGTCGGAACCACCAAAAACTAACTGGAGCTTAATTAATTTTAAGCATGCTTAATTGGTGGATTAGGGCTTAATTGTCACGGATTAGACTGACGATTTCCGAAACTGTTGGCAGTTTCGTCGGAGGGTCACATGCGGTGGTTAGTGGCACCATTTCGTAGCGCTGGCCGCCATATTAACTAACTTTAACATTGACTCTGACATGTTCATATGTTATGGATATCGTTGGAGTTTTGAAGCCGCCGGATGTCACAAATGTAACCATAACCATTTACCCGTTGCGTTCACATGTGGCCTAACCGTTGCAGTGAAGGTTTGTGGCATTGTTGTGTTAATTGTTTGCAGTAACCATGTTTGCGTTCACATGGGGAGGGTTGGCCTGCAGGTTGGCCATCCCCTAACTGCCAAAATTGAACCCATTAAATGTTAAATAAATGTGGAATACAATATGGTTAAGAAACACATGTTAGCGTAGATGGTTAAGACTTGTGGACTGTGTGCCGAAGGTCATGGTTCAACCCCGACCTCCACCAAAATTTTTCTCCTTTGCACCAAGTCTTCCTAGGCCATTGGGAGGTGCCACGTGGTTGCCTTTGGGCTTTCCATGTGGCATTTTCTCATTGGTCTAAAACTAACCAATCTAAATGTACCACATCACCACCTAAAACCCAATAAGAATACACCACTTGTCAAACTATGATTGAATGTTGACCAAAGTTAACCCTGCACAGACACCTACCATGCCAGTAGTACGGACTATTGATTGTGTATTTTGTTTTTCAAATTTTTCCTGTTTAGCAAAGTGAATATAACACAATAAATTCCTCATACAAACTCGGTTTTCAGCGAAATGAGTTGTGTTAGGATTGTTTTTCTGAGACGGACGCGGTCGTTTAGGTTTTGAGCCATTCAAAGAACTTTGATTTTTGAGCTAAATATTGAGCACCTAATCACATGGTTTTCTCAGTGGATATTGTCAATTGATTAGACAAAGTAGCATGAGTTGAGCATGGACCAATATCAACATAGTAGAGTTTTTCCTTACATCGGTGTCCATACCTTCGATTGGCAGGATATCATGAGTTGGTATCCTATTTACGGAGTAGCATTCTTAGTTAGGGGCATAGTTCAGTAGGAGCCCTTAGGTGAGAGGGTTACTGCATGTTTCAGTGGGAAGTGGGACATGGACCGACAGTTCAGCAGTATTCCAGTAGCACTATCCCATTATCAACAGAGTGGGGTTGACCTCAGCTTATGCCAGAGGTTGGATTGGAGAGAGGTGATGAGTTGATATTCTACTAGTGGAGCAACATCTATAGTCATAGACAAAGCATAACTCAAACCATGGGGGATGGACAAGGATGATTGGTTATGGTGGTTTTGGGATCTAGGTGTATCCATGGATGGAAGATTGAGTCAATAGTCTCTTTTGGATCAAGGTATTGAGAGATCCATTCATGTTTGGATTGCATGGAGGCATCATGTGGTCCAGTGGTTCATATGAGATCATGGTATTAGTCTGCAAATGCCTCTACAGAGGACATGTATGGATTGCTTGAGGGAAACCAATATTGGGGTGGGAATATTTGTCATGTCCCCATATTTATTTTCCTCTATAATACAACTAGGGTGGATTTCCAAGGCACAAGATGGGTAGGTCATGGGAGAAGGTTTATGTCATCATGGATTACGAGGGAGTTTTTGGGAATTTTCATGGGGTTCGATGGAATTCACTTGGAAAATTCATCATCATGAGTAGTGCACATCTTGTTTTTAGTTATGTGTCTTTCTAATAATTCCCATAAAACATGGTTATTATTGGGCATAACTTAATTAATGATGCTCAAGTTGGCAATCTGAGAGGAATATTTGACAAAACACCTTAGTGTAATAGCTCATTGGAACTAGAATGAGAAGTGAGTTCCAATGGATAGAGAGAGTATGGTGGGTGATTTACCATTTACCCAGCTTAAAAAATGAATTTAATTAATCATTTAATTAAAAAGGGAAAATATTAATTAAGGGGAAAGGGCCAAAAGTGACTTAAATAAATTAAAAAGTCAATTAAGACAAGTTTAAGGAGGAGATTCTATAATAATAATAAAATAATAAAACAAAATACTTCTAGAAGTTTGGAGATCTATCTATGAAGTCTCTAAAAGGAGGAGGAGGAGATCAATTGAGACTTTTTGGAGTTGAGTCTTCTTTCTTGTGGAGAGGTTTGGAGGACCGAGAGTTCCCAACTTCAGGAGTAGCCCTAGGATGGAAACCATCAGGTGATTCAGTGAGAGTGGACAAGAACCCAACTCTCCCCTTGGTGGATTCATTCAAAATCCACATGTGTAGTGATACTTCATTTCCTATTTCAGTTTGGAGGCTGGCATCAACATTATGACATATCTTGTGGGGTCAATTCCAGCTATTGTATTGGCATATATTTCTCTATAATAAAGATGTATTTTTTAATTGTTGCTACATATCTCATTGTTCCTCATGTTGTGATATTTTAATGAGATTTCTATATAATTTATGGGTTTATTGTTTCTATCAATTTTTCGGTATTTTGGTTGTGTTTCTTGGTGAAATTGTGCAAAGTTAAAACCCTCATGAAATTTTAAAGAAATTGTCCCTTTGGGATATTACAGTGGTATCAGAGCATTCCTTGTTTTGCCATGAAATTTGTGGTTAGATTTGTGCAAATTGTTTACGGAGATGGTGGCTAAACATTTTGAAGCAATTTGTTACTAAATTTATATTTGGAACATTACACAAGCCTAGACAATAGTTTGAGAGAGACTTGGAGAATTGGAAACGGTTCAAGAAAGATGTGCCCACGTTTCTCCCCTAGATGTGAAACAAGTACTCGACGTAGTGAAGCAAGAACATACATAGGTTGAGAATACAATGGTGCAATGGATTTGTAGCTGAAGGATGAACTTCATAGGTGGGCTTGGATGTTAAGAACACAATTTGATCTCATGGCTATAATTTTTCTCTCATGGTAACAATTATTTACACACAATATTTGGAAAGGTATGTGCTATGTTATAATGTATCTCTCAACATTATATTGTATCCTCTCTGTGTTGTATCATATCTCTTTGCATTATATTGTATCCTCTCTGCATTGTATCATGTCTCTTTGCATTATACTGTATCCTCTCTGTGTTTTATCGTATCTCTTTGCATTATATTGTATCTTATCTGCGTTGTATCATATCTCTTTGCATTATATTGTATCCTCTCTGTAGTTGGTTTATTTATATATGCAAATTGGTTTATATCAAAGCGATTGTTTGAGATCTAGAGCCTAAAGCCAAACATAAAAACTGCAATATTGTTTTTTGGGTTATTTTAATTAATGACAATTGGGGACAAAGTTGTATGATGGGTTTGTGCTGTTTGTAGAGATATATTAATTTTTTATCAGAGATTATTGCTGCAAGTATTTTGAATATTTAGGGCCTAGATCATAACTTTGTTTAATAATGCATTCTCTCATCTCAATAGTTGGAGTAGTTCTGACTGGAAAAGAGAACTACCATAAATGGTCAAGAAATATCAAACACAAACTCATCTTTAATGACGTATGGAAAGGTGTATGTGAAGGAGAAGATGAAAATCCACCTGCAAAAACCACATTAGACAAAGTGCTAGCCATATGGGAGAACAATAAGAACAAGGCCTATGCCTTGATTGTTGCATCTATAAATGAATAGATAGGTCGTTACATAACTCCAATTACCAATTCCTTTGATGCTTTAAAGAAGTTGAAATATTTATATGGCTGACACTCAGAGCTTGAGGTAGTCTAGCTGATGATCAAACTCTTTAACTTGGAGTTGAAGGATGATGATACCCTTTCCCTAGCCTTTAAAATTAAAGCTACAATGCATGATTTAGAATCTGCTGGAGTTAAAATGGACATTCCTCTCACATATTTCATCAAGGCTCTCTATCTCACATATTCTCAATATCTTGAATCCTTACAAGCTAGTTCTCAACTTAAGAATATTACATTTGACACTCTCATGGATAATTTTACAGAAAAGGGAGAAAACATTTGGGAAGAGGAAGACAAATATTAAGTTTCTTGAAGAAGTTGTGTGCCTTGCATAGAAAGAGAAGAATCATATACAAGAATCTTCTAGAGGAAGGGGTGGAAAAAGAGGAGATGGAAAGAAGAATAATAGAGACAGGGGGGAAACATTATCAAGGATGAAAACTTGATCTCCGTTGTATTCGCTGCAATGGAAATGGACATGATGCATCCACATGTAAGATCTATTGGGACAAAATCCAACAATAGATAAATTAAGAGAAAGGTAAAACACTAGAACAAGGGAAAAGTAAAGCACATGAATCTGCTCATTATATTGTGGCACATTGCAATATTGGAGTAGTTGAAAACTTATTTAGTACTTCATTTTCTTCATTGAAAGATGATTGGTTGCTTGATACAGGTGCAACCTGACACATGACCTTTCATAAATTATTTCTTTAAAACTTTTAGTGACAATGTAGATGAAGTAGTATACTTTGTAGACAAGTCAAGACTCAAGCCATCCAAACTTGGCACCATCAACCTCAAATTTCATGGACTTCCTAGATTTTTTCTACATGATGTTCTATATCTCCTAGAGCTATGGAGAAATTTGTTGTCCGTGATTCACATATTCCAACAAGGACACTCCATTGATAATTTTGACATCAAATTTGAGGTGATAAAATCATTATACAACTCACTTGTCATGACAAAAATAGAAGAAGAAAGACTTTTGAAGCTGCAAGGAACATCTGCTCGTGCATAGAACTATGCATACAATTATCAGTATAATGAAGGTACATTTCCATCTAGTCTCTTATGGCATGCAATATTTGGAGATCTGAATTATGACAGTCTTAGTTTATTGAATATAAATGGTGTTACTAGTTTTCCAACCATTCCTAGGAAACTGAAGCAATGTGATGCATGTATCTCAGGGAAACGTAGCAAACATACATTTCATGATTCTGTTTCTAGAGCACAAAGATAGATGGAATTGATTCATTTTGATTTGTGTGGCCCTATTCCTATTCCTTTTTCTAATGGAAATAAATATATGATTTTTATTAATGGCTACACCTAAATGTGTTGGGTATATTATTGAAGAATAAATCTGAAGCTTTTGAAACTTTAAAAAAGTTTCATTCATGGATTGAAAATGATGCAAAATCTCATATTGGCTCTATTCATATTGATAATGGAAAATAATATACTTGAAATGACTTTGAAAACTATCTTCTCCAACAAGGGATTCAACATCAAACAACTATGCCTTATAAACCTCAAGATAATGGTGTAACTAAAAGAATGAATAGGACAATCTTAAATATGGTTCGATCAATGATATTTTTCAAAAATGTAATTTTGATGCTCTGGATGATGCAGTTCTATGTGCAATATGATGACAGACTGGGATGGGTTACCCAACTGTCAATAACCCAGGATAATCAAACACATAACTTTGTCTTGTTTTCCAACAATATTTCATGCAATGTTTAAAATATGCAGTCAACATAAGAATGTATATTTACAATGAGACTCCACGAGAGATCCTTATTTCATCCTTCCAATATTTTTTCTAAACTCAACCAACTCGCATGGGATTCACTTATCAAATGGCACAACAAGCAGGATAAAACAAGCTTTCAAAACCCTATACGCAACCTTGAAGACGTTGGTTGTAGGCGCTATGAGCTAATTTCGTAGCGCTATTATAAAATCCTGTAGGCGTTAAGAGATGACTTCATAGTGCTTCCAGAAAATTATTTTTTCGAATTCCTGGAAGGTGAAATCAATAAACCTTGCTACCAATCGATTCTACACGGTCTAGACTTGCTCCCTGACATTACAGATGACTTCATATGCCCTCATTCATGGGGATTTAAAACTCTAACCCGAACTTTCCAAGTAGGAACAAACCTAAACAACTTTAAAAACATTCAAACAAAAATGAGTGCTCTATTTTCTCCATACACAGACACTCTACAACCACAATGACACAAATATAAGCTACAGGAGTCATTCCTAAACTCTGTAGCACACTATTTATAACCTTAGGGGAAACAAATAAAGCATATCACATTCCAGTAAAAAAGGGCGTGATTACATCCAAACAATGGTGCTTTGTTTTACTCTAACAACATTAATATCACACACGGTCACATTAAACTGGCTATGTATACAATGTGGGCATGCACAAGCTAGACATCTTGACCTCTCCCTCTGCTCCTCATGCTGGAGATTCTCAACTCTTTTTTTCTTCTCTTCTACCTCCATTGCACACAACTCTCAAACACTCTTACTCTCTTTAAAAAGAAAGTTAACACAGGAGAAACAAGAGTCATAAGATGAATTGTTTCCCCTTCTCCATAAAATAAGGGAAATTGAAACTACCTTTACATTAGGAAATAATTCATATTCATCACTTATTTCTTTGAGTCAAACTGCTTGGAACTTTTCTTCTCCCACTTATGACTTTCCTCTGAACCCTTTCTATGACTAATAACAATCATATTCATTTCTTCTTCTTGTGAACCCTCCTTGTCTACTAATGAGCTGCAACAAGCCCTTCTTTTCTCTGTAAAAAGTCTACTACTTGTCATCGATACCAATTCATCCTCTAGGTATCTTCTCTTCTCTAGGTTATCTGCAGTAGAAACTCTTCTTGAGCACTCTTTCTCCACCACTTTCAAAGCGTGTGGCTACTACCTATTCAACCACTCACTCTTCTTAGATTTGCTGTTGAGTTATGTCACCATTTTTCATCTAAGAGATTTTCCTTCTCCTTCTCCTTTGACATAGCTTACTTTCTATGGTAGGTGTTACCAGCTAAGTCTTCCTATGAATTCAACTTGCCCCCTTCTTGTTGTAAGATTCTTCTTCCCTAACTCTTTGTGACAAGTTTGTTGCTTGCCTCAATACCAATTTATTTGCTTGGTGTCTTTCCTTTTCCTATCCTTTATGCCTTTGTTCATATTATTTGGAAATTGTCATCCAGAAATGCACTTCCTCAAGCTATAAATTCAAATATTTCAAACCTTAATAGAAGAATTCCTCTAGGGTTTTTCCCCAATTATCTCCTGCTGCAATTTCTGTCATTGCTATAATGTAATTATGCATTACTTCATCTGAGGTCTCTTGTGATTTTTCCATTGAAGGCTCTTAAGGCAAGCTTCTTGCTCCTTTCACATATTTAACTTCTTGATAGCCTACACACTCTTCAAATGATGTATCTTTCATGAAAGAATGATAAATTTGCCTATCCTTGCATTCATCACTTCCTAATTTTTTGCTTCTCCAACAAGTCTAGTTTGCAATACTTTGCGCCCACAATCTTCAATGCTTTTCCTATGATAAACGATCTTCAAAATTACAAAAAAAATAATATTTTAGCTTTTTCAGAATCTTTGTAAGTCCAACCTTACTGTAGCTTTAGTCTTCAAACATCCTTTCTTCTTTATTCTTTTCTTACAAAGTGTCTTGTATCCTCCACTAAGAGTTGTCAACTAAAGATATTTTCCAGCTCTGATACCACTTGATGATAGACCAGGATGGGTTACCTCGACTACCAATAACCCATGACACTCAAACAAATAACTCTATCTAGTTTTCCAACAATATTTCATGCAATATTTAAAATATGCTGTCAAAATAAGGATGGAGATTTACTATGAGACTCCATGAGAGACCCTTCCCTCATCCTTCCAATATTTTTTATAACCTAATCCAACTCACATGGGATTCAATTATGAAATGGCACAACAGGCAGGCCAAACTAGTCTTTCAAAACCCTATATAGCCCTGAAATTTGGTAGTAGGTTTTATGAGCCGATTTCGTAGCACTGTTATAAAATCCTGTAGGCATTACGAGATGATTTTGTAGTGCTTCAAAAATTGTCTTTTCGAATTCCTGGAGTGTGAAATGACTTGGACTTGATACCAATCAATTCTACATGGCCTAGATTTTCTCCCTAACATTACACATGGCTTCATATGCCCACCTTCATGGGGAGTTACAACTCTAACCCAAACTTACCAAGTAGGAACAAACCTGAAAGGTTTTGACAACATTCAAACAAAACTAAGTGCTTTATTTTTTCCATACATAGGCACTCTACGACCATAATGATACAAATATAAGCTACATGCATTGTTGCTCAACTCTTAAGCACACCATTTCTAATCTCAGGGGAACGAAACAAAGCATATAAAATTCAAGTGAAAAAGGGCGTGCCTTCACCCGAACAGTGGTGCTCTATTTTACTCTAACAAAATTCAAATCACACAGAGTCTCATTAAACTGGCTAAAATATACAATGTGGGCATGTGAAACCCATGCCTCTACCTCCGCTGCACACACTTCTTAAACACTCTTCCTCTCTTTAAAAAGAAAGCTAACATGGGACAACCAAGAGTCACAAGATGAATCATTTCCCCTTCTCCAAAAAAAAGGGAAACTGAAACTACATTTACGTTAGGAAATAATTCGTCCAATTTCCTAATGTAAATATCTACAATTTTCTACAAAACATTTAAAATATCTCCTAGCATCATCATGTGACCATCCCATCACATTGGAAAACTTTGGTCTAGTCTTCATCGAAATTTGTGCCCCATCTATGAACATGTGTCACAATATATATTAAAAAAAAATGTCCATCTCATGCTCTAAAAAATAAGACTCCTTATGAAATGTGGTATGGCTACATGATTCCTTCAGTGAAACATCTCAAGATCTTTGGTTCTACCTTGTATGCCTTGCTTCGTAAGGAACAAAGAAAAAAATTTGGTGCAAAGAGTCAAAAGTGTATCTTCTTGGGGTAATCAAATACCTCCAAAGAATATTGTATCTAAAATGAAGTAAAGAAGAAGGTTGTATTGTCTAGAGATGTGATTTTTCTTGAATCTTCAGGGACTGACAATGCTGTTGAGTGGTAGCTTGTTCAATTGGGCATATTCCATCATTCAAAACCTTTTTAGGAATTTTATAATGTGATTCCACACCTTGAAGGGGGGATCCATATTGTAGATCAAGATGTGGTACCTTTTACGAAGTAACCATTGTCTTTATGCTCCATAAGATTTTTCCATGGAATGTCTTGAACATGACAATTCTTAGACCATTGTTCACCATTGGTGGGGAGGGAGGTAGTTTCGGCTAGAAAAATGATATCTACAACCATTTCCAATTCGCCAAAGTTAGCTCGTTTTCCATTAAAAGTGGAAGTGAAGACTTTGAAATCACTATCATTAAACCCTTGTAACTTCTTATAAAATGCGACCAACCCACCTTGTCGAAAAGGGATTGGTATTCATCATGTAATTTGACAAGGTAAGTGTTAGGTCCTTATAATACTAGTGTAGCTCCTTATTATTATTAGTGCAACCCCCTTATTGTATTTTTGTACCCATGAAACGCCTATGTTGTTATTATTATGCCCCATATAATCCCACTATTGTTATTGTTGTGCCCTTACAATATTATTGTTATGTAGGCTCTAACTATTTTGTGACCCCTTAGACTCCTATATATAGAAAGGAGGAATTTTCATTTACATCATCTAAAAATTGCTCATTTGTGTAATGTAAAGGAGGTTCCCCCCTCTAATTGGCTAATTTTGAAGTCGATGATTTATCTCTTCTTATTTTGTGAGTTGGTTGCATAACATTTGGTATAAGAGCTTTGGATTATAGGGTTTCGTTGTTGCAAACATGTCATTGTGGAATTTGCGCTATAAAGTTTTTTATACAAAGCTTCAGAAGAAGAGATTAGAACCCAGTGGAGAAGAAATCTTGGTGAACCTCGTGTAAGAATTAAAAATCTTTGTTCACTATATTTTCTGAGATATGATCCAAGGACTTTAGGGTTTTGGTAGGGTCCTGAATTCCATCTCAAACAAGTGACCCTGGAAAATCGTCATAACTTTCTCTCTAACCATCAGATTCAAATTTTGTAAAAAATTATAGAAAGAGGAAAAAGTGTAGTTTGTTGAATATCGTTTTTAGGTCTGAAGATCGAAACTGTGACACGTGGGACTTCATACAAGTTCGCTCTATTGAACTAGTCTATAATCAGGTCATCATGGGCGATTGGGCATAACTCTTTCTTGGAGAATACAATCTCGATCATACTTGTGGGGTTGGAAATAAGACTCAGAGGGCTACATAAGGACAAAATTTCAGAATTTGGAGATCCAAAATTACGAAGTTACAATAATTTCAAGATCGTGCTCCTAAAGTAAGAAAAAGAATGACTCGAATAAAGAAAATAGAAACACCTGGTAAGCAAAATTGGATGGATGGTTTGAAGAATGCGATTGAAGATAAGATAAATGGTTTTATCTATTGAATGGAATCTAATATTAATGGTATAAAATAAAAATTGAAATGAAACATGGAAGATTTGAAGAAAGACATGGAAGGTTTGAAGGAAGGTTGGACAAAGTTGCTACAAAAAAAACTTCCTAATGACGAAAAGGTGGTAGAGGAAACTCATGATGAGAAAAAAAGAAATGTTAGTCATGATTTTATAGAATATAAAATTGGATTGAAGGCCCACCATGTTTCAAATATCAATATGAGGAAGTTTGATGGCAAGGATCCCGTAACATGGATACTACAGATGGAGCAATATTTTGATCTCCATAATGTGAAAAACACACAAAAGGTACATAGTGCAACTTTATATTTAGAACCCAATCAGTTTGTATGGCATTGATGGCTTTGATCTCATAAAAAAATTGTTACTTGGTCAATTTTCACAGAGGAAATGATAACACATTATGAGGGTACAAAGAGCAACACCTTCTTTAGCCAATTGATAAATCTCAAACAAAAGGGTTCAATGGTAGCACACATTGAGGACTTCCAAAAATTGAATATAAGGGTAAATGATATTCTAGAGGAGCATATGATTGATGTCTTCATAGGGACTTTAAAGGATAATATCCAACATGAGGTTCGTCCTTGGGAACCTAATTCATTAGAGAAGGCATGCAGGTTAGCAAGAAAAATTGAAAGAAAAATTATGGAAACAAGGAACCATACCACTCACAACAATAAAGATCTAAGTGTTGTTACTCCTAGCCTTCCACAACCTACAACGTTGACACAACAAAAATTAGAATAAAATAGAGCAAAAGAGCTTTGCTATAGTTGTGATAACAAATACACTAAAGGTCATAAGTGCACTAAGAATAAATTAATTTACATAGATTGTGAAGAGGAGGAAGAAAAGGATCAAGAAACATAAAAAGAAGAGGATATACACCAAGAATCAACCCCAGAAAAGAATAAATGAATTCGACCATATATTGTAATGCATTGACACTTTATGGATATCATGCACCATCCATCGCATCATCTTTAAGAGAAAATTCTAAGATTCAAGCAGTGGAAGATCACATTGAGCATCAACAACAAGTTCTCCAACTCTTAAAGGATAACCTCACTTTGGCGTAGAATTGAATGAAACAACAGGGATATCAAAATTGCAGCGAAAGAAGTTTTGATGTAGGAGAAATGGTATTTTTACATCTATAACCATAAAAACAAATGTCCTTCAAGAAAGCTACGAAGGATAATAAATTATCCCTAAAGTGCTATGGTCCTTACAAGGTGTTCCAAAATATTAGTACTATGGCATACAAATTGGAGCTTCTTGCATCTTCCTAAGTGCACCTAGTTCTCCATGTTTCATGCTTAAAGAAGGTTGTAGGTGACAATGGCAGAACTTGACAAGGAATGAAAAATCAAATTGGAACTTGAAGAAGTCACGGAAACAAGAACTCGAAAGCTATGAAACCGATCAATTTCAGAGTATCTCATTAAGTGGAAGAACATACCTACTTAAGATTCCACATGGGAGGATGAAAATTTTATACAAAAGCATCTAGAACTACTCAATCATTGAGGACCGAGGGCAACACTTTTTTGAAGGAGAGGGGCATGTTATATCGCTATAATACTAGTGTATCCCCTTATTGTTATTAGTTCAACCCCCTTATTGTATTGTTGTGCCCATATAGTCTTCATATTGTTATTATTGTGCCCCATAGAAGCCCACAATTGTTATTGTCGTGCCCTTACAATATTATTTTTATGTAGGCTCTGATTATATTGTGACCCCTTAGACTCTTATATATAGAAAGGAGGTCTTGTCATCTACGTCATCCAAGAATTGTTTATTTATGTAATGTAAAGGAGGTTGCCCCCTCGAAGAGGCTAATTTTGAAGTCGTTGATCTATCTCTTCTTATCTTGTGAGATTGTTGCACATTAGGGTTAATATTTGGATTCTTCAGATTTTCAAACTATTTATTAAATTTTAGTTTTAATTTAGTATGAAAAAATCAAAGTGTTCTTTACCTCGCTCCTGGTGACACGAGCCAATGGAGGTTCAGGGATTTCATCCCTACTTTTGTTAAAGGAATTGAATTTTTTTTCAAAGCCATAATGTTCAGAAATATTCTCCTCATCGACGACAACATTAGATGGATCCAAAAATGTAGAGGGAGGGTTAAGTGGAGTCTATGGTGCAACCTCATATTGAGTCAACTGGAGGGTTTTGTTGTAGTGGCTATAACTACTCTCCAAAATTTTTCCTTAGCTTTGTTTTGGAGCCTTCCTACCAACCATCCTCAACAACATGTCTTGCACTGTCAAATACACAAGCTTCAATGGTTTTCTAGCAGATTGTCAGCCTGTGTATGATAGCTTGTTGCATTCCCCTCATAGGATGTTTCTCCGGACTTGGTCCAACTGTAGGTTGAGCAGCTCCCTCAAGAAATTGTGCAATTCTGGAGGGGAACTAGCCTTCCCTCCATAAATTGTGCAATATTGAATGGAAGCTTGTTGGGCTCTTGAATTGTGCAAATTTGCCTTTCAAACTTCATTGGAGAAATTGTGCAATCTGTCCCAACAGGACTGCTCAACCTAGAAATTGTGAAATTCTGGGCAGCAGCCAGCTGCTCAACCGAGAAATTGTTCAATCCTTTTGGGCAGCCATCCCAGCTCCCTCCCAGAAATGCACAAATTTTCCCTTCATTCAAGTGGGCTGTTGCATGTACCATTAGGTTGACTTGTTTCACCCGGGACCAAGAAAACTTGACTTGCATGCATGGGCTGCGTTTTCTCGAAATAGAAAAAAGAAACATGCAAAAATCATCCCCGGATTTTAGGGAGCTATTTTTAGCAGCTAGAGGTTACATGCAAATATCATTTTAAAATCTTTCCTCCAAGTGTCACTTTTTCCTAGATTTGTGGCATGCGTGTCAGGAGCCTCAAACTTATTTATTCTACACTTTAGAGCTCAGTTATTCACATCGATATCGGAGCTCTGACATCCCACAACACATCCAGTAGTATTTGACACATCCATCTTAGCTATTCACGGGTAAGTACTCTTAACTTGTCTTTTGCAACATTTCTATCGCTTTTTGTGTTTTGGCTTGTGTGAATGTTGTTTGCTTGATTTTTATGAACGCTTGCTATCTTTTGCATGCATATTAGCTTGTACTAGCACTATTTTAGTTTTCATTAGCTTTTAATTTCTGTCGCATGCATGACATTGTTTTCCAGAACATTCACCGATTCGATGACTCACTTCACACACATGCATGTTTTTCCGTTTTTTGAATATTTCGTTCACTGTTTGCATCCACGATCATTCACTTTTGTTTACACTTAGTATTACCATGCATTCACTTTCACATTTTCTTTCAGTTGCTCGTCGGGGGGTCTAGCTAGTCTTGGCCCAGACTCTACCTCACCAAGGCATCATTGCACAATCCTGAGAGGGAAGGCTCTGCCTTCCTCTTAGAAAATTCGCATTTGTACCCAGTGACTATCCTCCAGTCTTTCATTGTGAAATTCTGAGGGGCAGTGACTGTTGGACCAGAAAATTGTGCAATGCAATCACTGGGCTTGCAACCCTTGCCAGCATAAATTGTGCATTGTGTAATTCCAGTAGCTAGCAGGCCAGTCTAGATTTTTCATTGCATAATTCTAGCATCCAGACAGCCTCCAGACAGCTCAAACTGCCTTTTGCGCAGTTCTGGAAGCCAGTCCTTGGGCCTCCCACGAAAAATTGCACAATCCTTGTTAGTCAATCCCCAAGTATTACATGTTGCTCCTCAAGTTTGATTTGGTTTTAGCTTGCAAATTTCTTGCCATGCATGTTGCTATGTCTCTAGATCTAGCAGGTGTTCATCCGCCTCTTAGTAATTCTGGATCAATGGCCTCCAAGAGAGAAGGATCAAAGGACACTGAAAAAAGTGCAACTGGAGCAACAATTGAGCGAGTGTCTACCAATTTTCCAATATATGAAGACACCAAACTGATTGTAGACAAGGACATCAAGATGAAATGGTAAAGGTCAATGATGCATTTGCATGCACTTTTGGGGAAGATATCGAAGACACCAAGTCTATGTGAACATCCACAAGTTTGGTTTGCACTGGATTGCATGCAGGTGTCTCGTGCTCCCATGTGTGAACATGATACATTGGATCATTCCACACACTGATTCCGAGACGATGACATTGAGTAGTGTCAGCGGGACGTATATTTCTACCTTCATGGCACAAGATTATGAATAGATGTATCAGATGTTGAAGCCCGTGATCACCATGGAGACACCTTTTAGCATACCCAGCAACAATGGCAACTCCAGAGATATCTTGAAGAACTGGGTGAAGGAGCCGACCAAATTCAGAATGACACCCAGTCAGGTCTACAAGACAAAGATACTGTGGAAGGCGTATCAATACTTGGTCATATTTGTATGTCGTTTGTATGTCCAAGAGAGAACAAAAACATTACTGTAGAGTTGGGTGATCGCATTGGACCAACTGGCTAGAGAAGGCAAAGGATGCAACTGGTCTGACATGTTGGCTCAACAGCTGAAGGAACAGGTAACAAGAGCTTGACAACTGCCCAAAGGTTAGCATGCATCAATCTACGTTTCCGCTTACATCTTGGATGCAATATGTGCCTGTTAGGAGTTCTCGAGCTTGAAGTGGGCATGAACATCAATAGATACCTTTGTGAACACTTATTGTAAGATGTTGTCCGAATGTAGCTTTAGAGGAGTTATCACACACCTATCCGATCATTTTTTCACCTCGGTGTACAAGATGATATTTGAACATGATCCACCTTGCATGTCGAAGGAAACAATGGAGGCACTGATTAATATAGCAGATTCGTATGCCTCACCATCTGACACCTTCATATAGATGTACAACATGGAGAAGCCTTCACATTTTCTACCTAAGTTTTCCTTGGACAAACTCATAATGCAAGAAGTATCATATCACATATTGGCAGGATAGTCAGCTAGGCTACACTGGAAGAAGAAGGCACCTTGGCCCACTCTTCCATTGTGGATCGGGTTATACGAGATATAAAATTTCAAGCATGCAGATGTCGAAGTAGAGGAGATGAAGAAATATCCATTCGAAACCCAAAGCTACAACCCGTATGACCTGCATTGTTTTGTGAAAGATCATTGCACGAGAGTAGAGTTTAATTCGATCCATAGGGCATGTCATTGGGTGGAGGAAGACCCATGGAGATATTGTCATAGCTTCTCCAGACCCAATGAACTAGTGAGTCTCACTATGGAATGGTTAGCGAAGCAACATCCTATAGAGAACCAGTAGCATCAGTAGTATAGGTAAACATACTAGTGCACGACAAGGGAAAGAGGAATATAATCGACAACATGGAGGAAGAACAAAGCCGCAGGTTTCGAGTAGAACCATTTGTGCAGAAAGTAGCTTTGGCAATAGAGGTGAAGAGGCAACAACGTGACAAGAGGAACACACAAAGGCATAGAGAAAATGGAGAATGGAGGAAACAGAGAAGGAGTTGCATGAGTTGAAGGAGAAACTCTGAAAGGAACAAGATCTGTGCATATAGGAGAAGGAAGTGCAACAGGAATAGGTATGGCAGGGGCCGCAACATGTACATATAGATGAAACTGTGCCCGTATAGGTAGTCGACTCACCTAAACATCTGGCATCAGGCAGACAGGGTGAACAATCACAGGAGCAAGACTTTGCTCGAGAGATTGAACAAGCACTTGAACAGATGGATACGGACATGGAGCAACATGAGTTAGAGAAAGATATTGATCTCATGCCTCATCACCAAGAGGTCGACCCACCACCTTCACCGTATCCAAAAGAGGAGCAAGTCCCAAGTGATCAAGGAGACACTGAAATCCTTGAAGATAATCCGGAGGGAGAGATGCACAACATCTCAATCGATGAGTCCCAACATGGAGTTGTGCAATATCATAGAGTTTTGAATCTGGATGATCATACATCTCCTGTGTAGTTAGAGGAACAAGTGATTGTGTTTAACATGCGTAAACATCGAGCAACATTGGCTGATGCTACCAGAGCATATGTTGAAGCCACTAGTTTGAGTGTTCACTTCCTTATAGCTGAGAATGAGTGAATGGCTAAGGAGCTACATATGGCCAAGCAGGGAGGAGAATTGGTTACATCATTCACCCGAGCATAGTTGAAGAAGGAAATACTGGATGAAGTATTGTCCCTTGACACAATCATGCGGGCGTTGTATTCCAAGTTTGGTACCATGCATAAGGTAGTTGTCCATCTCAACATTTGGCATCAACGATGTTCTAGGAGAGCACATATCCTGTCAAACATGCATGATGTTGTTGATTACATGAAAACATGGAAAATAATATACAAGGGAGCCCTGCTACACTTGCCTAAGATGATGAAGCCTACAATGGTCAAGTTGAAGGCATGCATCCAAAATCAGATCCAGAACTATGAAGATCTCCCACAGCTCATCACTAGTCTACAGGTTTCCCATGCATGTGTATGTAGGAGTATGGATGTTGTTGTGTGCGCACATGCGATCCCATGTTTTGGGACACTCACCCAGGCAAAGATAAAGGCACAGGTCCAACTAGAGCTTGAATCGTACTTTGTTGAGTTGATGCAAATAGCCACCAACCTAGACTTGGTGATTAATGCAGACACCATGCACAAGTATATTCCTGGTTCGGTCACACTCAAGATAATGATGCACATGCTATCTAACGAGTTGGACATAGGAGCTCGAGAAGTGTACCCAGATGCTATGGAGGAAAGAGTTCATTTCTAGAAAGATGTCGCCTTAGAGTACACGAACACCATCGTGGACTACTGAGCTTGGCATCAATTCGCTACTGTCAACCACCATGAGGATGTCAAAGAGCTGGTCTTCCAATAGTTGTCTGAGTCATAGTGATACCTTGCATGGCTTTCTAAAGCCTATTTTGTCTCACAAGGGTACATGTGCAGATTGTATGTAATGTCTTGTCATGTGTAAGTTCAAGTGTCGATAGTTGGATGTAATAGTCATAGAGTAAATGAAGAGTCGTGAGGGTAGATGAACTGTCACAAAGGGGAATGTCAAGGGTCACCCCACCCTTTGCTATAAATAGTCCCTCATAACTCATTGTATAGGCTTTTGGTCAGCCAAGCTTCCAATAGGATTATCTTAGAGAAATCTTGGACAATATTGTAACGAAGCCTTGGCTTCTCCACTACACAGGGCTAGTATATCTCTTTGGAGGAGCAGGCGATTGTGGCTGTAACATTCCACTATTAGGGCTAGTGAGTGGACATGGATGTATTGTATGAATGGAACTTACACTTATTAATATAACAAAGCCAACACGTTTCATGCATATGTCATATTATATTCTAGCTATCTTGTTTACTCTAAATGATATATGTATTTGTTTTCTTACGCATGCATGTATGGACTATTCTGTATAAGTATGTATGAATCTTACTGAAATGTGTTGATTGGTTTAAACATCACTTTGGATTTATCACTAACTTTCTTTCCAGCTGGTGATGCACCTTTTCTAGTGTGTTCCCTTCCAAGTCGAGTACTGTTACAGGTTTCCAAGGGGCGCACACACCCCACTTTCCATGTGTTATAACCATTCATGCACCTTCCTTGAATCGCCACATCTGTCACACCCTTGATACCAACAGGGACATCTTACTTGCCTCTGTGCGAAACCACAGTTAAGGTGATACCGCACAACCCACCGCTAGGACTCCTACACCAAATGGTCTGAGGTCTAATTGGGACTTCTTACCGGGGAGATCCCTTGACATGGTGGCGGGTCCAGCACTGCCAACAAGTTTCCTAAAAACCATTTTGCAGGAGAAAAAATTCCCACTGTTGGACGACTTAGGACAAATTAAATTAACTAAAATACATATAAGAGCATGGTGGAAGAGTGACCTAATTGGGTTTTTATAGTTAGATTGATAGGTTTTGGCCATATTGGCTAAACTCTTGTGGATGAAATAGGGTAATTTAATATCATGACTGAGAAAAGCCATCAACAATCAGATGTGATATAAAAACACCAGGACATATCAACCCTCACAAGATATATAACGACATATTAAATCAACAAATCTCTCCCTTTTAGTTTGAGATAGTTCACATACATACCTTTTACGAAGTAGCCATTGTATTTATGCGCCATAAGCTTTCACCATGGGATGTCTTGTACATGACAATTATTAGACCACTGTTCATCGTTGGTGGGGAGGGAGGTAGCTTCTGCTAGAAAACTGACATCAACAAACATTTCCAATTCACCAAACTTAGCTTGCTTTCCATTAAAAGTGGAAGCAAAGGCTTTGAAAACACCATCATTAAATCTTAATAGTTGTTGTATAAAATGTGATCAACCCACCTTCTCAAAAAGGGACTGGTATTCATCATAAACTTTGACAAGGTGCGGACTACCAATTTTGTTTTGATGATAGGCATGGGTGTTTACAAAAGTGAAATTTGAGCCAGGGTTTAGCTCAACATAATGAAAACATGTATATAAGGCCAAAGTCTTGGAAATTTGTAGCGAGACCAGGAAAAACGTAGAGAGAAATGTAAACCGAAGAAAAATCCAAAATGAAAACCTTACAAATAAATTCAAGAGATCTCAATGCACAATTTTAAGAATGTACCATAGGTTAATAATGACTAGCAAATGTTTTAATGTTTTTCAGGTCAAATTATGGCTATGGGTTACATCGTATACAAGTGTCAAGAGGCAGGAGCAACGAATAGGAAACAAAACTTCAAAATTTAATCATACCTAATCCATCTCACACTGCCATATATCATTTGGGATATGGAAATGATAAGGATGTTTAATCATGGCCGAAATATTATATTATCACATAAGCCTTACCATATCCCAAAAAAATATAAACATTTATTTGACAAAACCCAAATTCATATATTAAGGCGAGCAATATAAACCATGACCAATGTAGCAATACATTGAAATATGTATCAAAACACATTCCTATCAAATGATTTGAAAATAGCACAAATATCAAATTTAAGGGTTTTAAAATATAATTCACCATAACTCATAATCTGATATGAATATACAATATGCATTCATCATAATATATAACCAATATTTAAACCAAGTATAAAATAAATGTTGCTATACAATACCAAGAATCTGGACCAAGGTCAAATGAGAATGCTAGGAATGAAATGGCATCAAAGGACAAGTTACATGGCCATTACAAAATCAATATAAGAAGACAAAGTGCTAGTAAGAAATCTGAAATTTTGGTGAAGACCATATAACTAGATTGATTATAATCTAGATATAACCAAATCTAAAAATATTCCCCCTTATCAAAATGAAAGCAAAACAAAAATTAAAAGAGAGGGGGCCCATATCTTTTTCAAAATGATAAGGGAATTGGTTGGGATGCCAAAAACCCTCCATTTGGAACCAAACCAATTGACTACAAGTTGGGTTTCCAAGAACAAGTTTAAATCATATGGATCACTTGAAAAGCACAAAGCAAGGCAAGTGGAAAAAGTATTTACACAAAAATAAGGGGTTGACTATGAGGAGACTTTTTACCACAACAAAATGGTCTACCATTCAAACTATGTTTGCCTTGGAAACTAAAAAATAGATGGAAATTACATCAAATGGATGTAAAAACAACTTTATTGAATGGATATATGAAAGGAAATGTTTTTATGTCTCAACCAGAAGGTTTTTTTTTGAGGGACAAGTTCATAAAGTATGTAAGCTTATCAAATCCTTGTATGGTCTCAAACAAGCATCAAAAGCCTCATATGAAAAATTGATTGTGCATCTTTTGAAACTAAATTTCAAACACTTTGATTTTGATGATGCAAATTTATTTGTCAAGAAATTTGGAAAAACTATTGTCTATTATGTGGTATATCTACATGATCTATTGATGACAAGGAACCATGAAAATTATATAACGTCCATAAAGAAAGAATTGAAGAAAGGATTTGACATGACAGGTTTGGGATGTGTTCACTACTATTTGAATATTGAAGTAACCAAACATGAGAAATATAGATTCCCCTCTAAAAAGAAATATATTAGATATTTTTTGAACAAATTTGGCATGGATGAATGCAATCCTTTATCGAATTCAATGGAACAATATTTAAAGCTCACATCCAAAGAAGGAAATGAATTTAAGGATGTGACTAAGTACAAACAAATCGTAAGTAGTCTTAATTACCTCACTACTGCAAAGCCAAACATTTGGTTTGTTTTTGGAACCCTTTCCAAGTTTATACAAAAACCTTATGAGGGTCATTGGTTTGTTGCAAAAGAGTTCTAAAGTACTTGAAAGGAAGTCAAGAATTTGGACTCAAATATACACAAGTGGATGACTTTAGCTTGATTGGATACTTTGATTCGAACTTTGACGGAGATAAGGAAAATAGAGTATATACTTCAGGCTATGTTATGAGTCTTAGATCAAGAGTTACCTCCTAGAGGTCACACAAATAACTATTTTTTGCAGATTCCATAACAAAGGAAAAATATGTGGCAAGTGTAGAAGCAAGCAAGGAGATTGTGTGTCTTAGGAAAATTCTTGAACATTTGCAGGAGAAACAAGCACATTCTACTCCTCTTGTAGTTGGCAATAATTTTGCAATTAAATTGGTCAAGAACCCAAAATTCCATGATCAAACCAAGCATATCAATATAAAGTATCATTTGATTCGATATCATGTTGAGGCTAAGACTAATCACCTACGCCATTTTCCCACAAATTAGCAAATTGTATACATCTTCACAAAAGCGCTTGGAAAGAAAAGTTTGAAAGATCTAAAATGATGCTTGGACTTACAAAAACCCATTCAGATTAAGGGGGGAACGTTGACACCTAATCCTCTAAGATTAGGAAAATATGTTGTAAATATGTAAATACAAAATAAGAATATGAAAAACCTTGGAATGTGAAACCCAAGGGTGTCTCTTCTATGTGTATATATTGATGTTCTTCTTGAGAGAAAAATCAATATTAAGGAACTACCATACATCCTGGTATGACTATATGTTTATTAATTAAACTTTATGAAACTTTGAAATATAATGGTTACAGATGTAAATCATTATTTAAATATATATAGTAAAATAGGTCTTTATTTATATCTACTATTTATATTTTATACGTTTTCACATTTTGCTATATATAAAAATAATTTTAATTTTAATTAGATATTTATTAATTAAATTCTTAAGTTTTTTATATGTTTTGAAATATTATGGTTATGAATATGAATTTAAATTTATTTTAATCTGATATAGATATTATGATTTTTTTTTCTCAAAAAGATTATGATTACTTTTTTTTAATTGAGATGACATTATGTTCCATTATTATCATTTTTGGTCTGGCGCTTCATTTCACGTGCCACTACAATGTCTCCACCGTACTGGGTTGTAAAGCACATCTCAACAAAATTAGTAATGTCATATTACTATTTTAAAGATTCTATTAATTTAAACATTTGTCTTATTTTTAAGATTTTAGTATTGTTTATTTGTTACTTTGTATTGATTATGCCAACACCCCTTATGGTCATCATTGAAGCTACCTCCACTATGGTCATGTACTTCCTAGTAACATCTAGACTTAGTCTCATCTCAGACATGAAAATAGAAACTACCCATAGTCATAGTTTAACCTTATTCCTAAGAGGTAATTTTAAGTTTTGCTATTATATTTAAATTTTATTAATTGTTGTAAAAAAAAAAGTGATTAACATTTGTATTAGAAAAGCATCATATCCTTGATGAATAACATCACAATATATAAAAAGGAGTTGTACCACAACCTATTTAGTAACTTTCTCAAAACTTTTTGAATTTTTGGCCTCTTCCCATGTGCAAACATATATAGCATTCCATGTGTATAATTATTCAAACATAATTTTGGAACTTGTACCTAAGTTATTTCTATATGTACCTTGAATTTATTGAAGAATTCATAGTTTGAAAAGTTTCACACAAGAAGATATTACATAAATACCAAGATGACATGTTTAAAATTTATTTCATGATTGTTCACAAACCCTAAATTCCATGGGATATAACTCTAAACGTATAGAGAAACAAATCCTAAAAATTGAAATAGATATTCCTTGATATTTATCCTTAATATGGTTCAAATTTCACTGTATGAAGCATTATAGAAAAAAAATTATAGCACAAATTTCAAATTTCCCTGTTTGAGATTGATTTTTGGAGCATATAGATACCCTAACTTCCTTGGAGCATATCTCTAAAAATATATTGAACCAATATATGTAACTTGGATCAAATAATCACCATGATTTTTCCTCAACATGGTTCAAGTTTCATGGCCTGAAGCCTCATAAAAAAAATAATAGCAAAAATTCAAACTCGCTTGTTTGAGAGAAAATTTCGGAGCAATAAAAAACTCTAACTTCCTTGGACCAGATTTTAGAAAATGTAGTGAAAAAAGATCTAAAATTTAAACTATATATTAATCAATATTCATTATCAATCTTATCCAGGTTTCACCTTCTGAAACCTCTCATAAAAAAATTATAACAAAACTTCCACAATGGCCTATTTAAAGCAACAAAACCCTAGGCTCAAGAGCTCTGATACTAGGTGTTAGGGTTCTTTTGTAGCTACTACAACACCCTCCAAAATTTTGGCTTACACTCAATTTCATAGATTTCCTTGGTCTTGCACATTTGTTTTGCAAACACTGAAACTCATTTCATGTACTTTCTTGAAGTATTTTTCTCCTCTTTGCAAGTTGGGTAAACTATCTTCTTTTTGCATGATTGGCTATCAAAAAATGTGTAGAAGCCTTCTCTAGTGGTTTCAAGGGTCTATATTTGTGTATACGAGTTTTTATAACCATGTAAATATCTGTCACACTCATTCACAAAGTTTTAAGCATCATCGCACAAGTGTTGCCACAATTGGCGCAAAGTGTATCTTAAGTGTTTCACTTGTCGTAACTGGTCATAAAGTTGTCGAATGGAGGTAAATGCATTGTTCGTATCTCCTCGGTGATCTATGTTGTTGTGTCATCAAGTATTCTAAGTGCGAGATCATAATCAACGTCTTATCACTATTCACATTTGTCTAATTGGTCTTACACTTAGCCATTTCCGAGAAGGCTTCTCGATAAAGCAACTTGGATTCACCCGACCTCCCTAAACTGTACATTGCATAGTTTTAGTCCTCTAGTTGTGACCATGCCCCTTGGAATTGTGTAATACAAAATTCCTGCCTCTTAGAACTAATGCACTGTGCAGTTTCTGTGCTCAAGCTTCGACCTTGGCCTCCATAATTGCATAATCCTTTCTCTTAGCCTGGCCTTAACTACGCATTGCGCAACAACAAGCCTCAAGATCATTCCCTTAGCCTCTAAACTATGTAGTTCTGCAATTGACCAACATCCCTTATCTCTTGAAACCATGTAGTATTTCTTGTCAGTGTCCACCTCCTCAGCTTGATTCACTGGCTCCCAGAACTGCGCAATTTTCTTCCTCAATCCAACCTGAACTACAAAATACACAATTTTCTCCCTTAGTCCATCCTAAACTGTGCATTGCGTAGTATCAGGGCTCAAACCTCACCCATGGCTACTTGAAATATGAAACTATGTAGTCATTCAAACCACTCTACTGAAATGTCACCTGGTTGTGGCTTAGTCAATGGATCAGAATCCACCATCTTAGGCTAGGTGGTTTACAGACTGATGTCGTCTCATCATGAGTGAATTGCAGATACATGAACCTTACCATGTTGTAGTGAGATGATGAAGAAATATATGGAGGCAAACATGTTGAAATACACTCTTGTAGTTGAACATGCAAGTTGATCAATCACAAGAAAGCAAAGGGACATCAGTTTGTGATCACAACTCAAGACTTAAGATCATTGGAGATTCCTTATCACTAAGTCATATGAAGGTGAAAATAAGAGAAGTCTCAAGTAGACACTCAACACACAGTAGTAGTAGTGGCTTGACACTACCACTTAATCAAGAAATCCATGTCAACAGTGTCATGTCATGATTTTTCATATGTCAAATCGTCATTGTGGATCATGTAAATGGTATTCAAAATGTATTGTAAATTGGAAGTTCAAAGGAAACACATGGAATATAAAGAGTCATGTAAGTTGAAAATTCATAGGAAGTTAAACATTCATGAGGGTAGTCAAAGAGTCACAAGGAAGGGGAAGCATCACCCCTTGGTTATATATACTCCCTCATTGAATGAGCAAAGGGATTTTTCACTTTGGCTTCTCCCGCAAGACATTAGAGAGACATGTCAGTTATTTTGAGGACAAAGAAGTGTCTCCAATGCTCCACTATAGGAGCTAGCGATGTTCATTATATACATGTGTCTTGGAACTTTTACTTAATAACAAAAGCCTTCATGGCCAACGCGTCCTTTATGCATGGATTATGAATATTTGTAAGACTATTCTGCGGATGTTTGTATTTCATGTTTGATTTCATATGTGATAAAGTAGTTGAACTATTTCAATTATTTTAGTGCTTATCTTGTTGCGAATGTGTTGTAACGGTTATTATTATTGTCCCATCCTTGTGGACTATTCCGCAAGATAACAAACATATCTTTCTCATTGATTGGTTGTAATGATCGTCGCATCTTTTGTGGACTATTACGCGAGAGACGAATCCCTCTTGTTTGTGTGTGCCTCTTCCTGGGTGGTACTATTACCTTTCTCTTAGAGACTCACTTTACTCTTTTCCTCCGCAGTAGAGGAAATTTGACACAGATACAACTGAACGCTCATTAGACACACCTTCCTGCTTTTCGAAGGCACCACACATTCCTCTCTTGTTGATAGTTAGAGCTAAGACAAATCTATAAGAATACATGGAAATCGAGCTGATATTCTGTATGGAGTTCCTATTGTAAACATTGTGATGTCTCATTGGTACTTCACATCGGGGAGACCCCTTGATTGACAAATTTCCAGCATCGTCAATAGATTCTTTCACCTTAAAAATGATGAAAAACCAATAGTTATAGTTCACTTCAAAAGGGAAACCTCCTTTTATGATAAATACAATGAACAAGAGAATTTTTGATGATCCTATGAATATGTCTCTTTAGTATATATATGGGAGAAAAGGGTATAATTATAATAAAATGGGACCATGAGGGGTTCTAGCCTGCATAGCAATATAAAAAGAGAAATGTATCACTCAATATCTAGGGCTTAATAAGGGGTTTTTGGGTAATGTGGGGCTTATATATAGGGGTTAAAATTGGAATTATAAAACATATTTTTAAAATGAAATCTAATTTATGTATGTGTAGGGGATTCTAAGAGAAAGTGCCTTTCATCTTCAACCTTGTTAAGGTCACGAAGATGGAAGATTCTTTTGTCTCATGGTGTTTTTGGAGTTGTCCAACACCCAATTTCACTATGCAGCTAGTGAAATCTTGTTCTTATTTTAGAAAATCGATTCTATTCTATGTAATTGTTATGATTAAGGGGTAGTTTTGATATTCTATATTAAGATTGACCACATCCTTTTAATATCTTATTTTTATTTTATCCTCTAATTCTTATGGCATCACATATTCTCCTTTAATTTAGATGTAATAATATTTTAAATATTCTATAGAATGACTTCTTGTTGCATTCCCCAATGGTTTAGCCAATATTTCACATATTTATGCCATTCCCCTCTAACTCAATGACGGTTTTGGATGGATTTTGAAGCAATTCTCAGAAGCCTCTTGCCATTTACGTTTATTTTTCTTGTACATTAGGTATTAATCATAATTGTTCTCTCAATGGGGTTTTCCTTTGAGATGATTCTAGGTTAGTTAATCATGCCAGAGAATCTAAAATGTTTTGCTTGTTTTTAAAGATTTTGGATGACCAATGCTATGAATAATTTGAAAACAGGTGCTTAAGCCTTAACAGTTGCTAAGTTGGATGAAAGGGTTGTCTATTTGTCTAAAATAGTTAATTGATTTAAAGTGGGTGAATAACAGAGTCTTGATGAAATATAAATTGCTAAATATTCAGACATAATATTTGATTGGCTATAAGAAAATAATACACGCAAACAACGTTTTCCTGTACAACAAAATATATTTAATCTAATGCAAATGGGTTTGACAATTAATTGATGTAGAGGAGTTTATAATAACTGATAGTTTTATAAACTATTCCCTAATTATTGTTTGTAACTTCACAGGGGATTTAAGACTGATTGATACTCATTATGATCTTTCTTGAATTTCTCCATAAGGGCTTAAATACATGAAGAAAGACATAATGAAATAAGCACATAAGAAAAACTTACAAGGAGACAAACTATAGGAGGAAAATTCATAATCCATTCATTAACTTGAAGAAAATCTTCAGCTCGCTTATAATTTTCTTTGGAAGTTCATCCAAGGGTTAAACCCTTAATAAATCAAAGGAGAAGTTATTTATATAAAACAAAATTCTTTCTAGATATTTTAAAACAAAAATACAAAAATAGTACAAAACTATAGGAATTTTAAAAATGCTAAGTGCTGGCACTATCTTTTAGGAGTTTGCTGATGATCTGGTCCACAAAAAGTGCTTCCCAGTTGTCTGTTAGTTGATGATGAAAGTTACTCGATAGTTTCACAGAGTGATCCCATTTATCTTGACTTGGTATAGAAAGATTTACCAATTTCCTGTAAATTTCATCAACCTCGGTGTACTTTTCAAAAGTGGGTTTATTTACAAAAATATGTTTAATCTCATGCTTAAATGTCAAATCAAAATCTAAAACCTATAACATTTGTTTCCTGGTAATATTACCCTTTACACCTGCAAAACTAGCTCTATCAATTTCTATTGTATAAAGCTTCTGACAATAATCCTGCAAACTGATCAACTTGTCATTTGGTGCCACTAATCCTGGTAGTCCTCTTTGATTGAGTAAGTTAAATTTAAAATGAAACCTTTGAACAACAGTCTTCAAGGCTTATCCGCCCGATCGGGCTGGCTGACCTGGTAGGGGTTAAAATGACGTCCCGGCGGCGCACGCTCGGAGGAGTTATGATGTTCGAACAAGGGAGGTTTAATACAGGCAGGTGGAGCGGCTGGCAGGGAAATCAGTTCATGCAGGGGATCAGTAATGCAGGTGGCTCGAGTGTTGGATGGGACGGCAAATCGGTGAGCAGCCCGAAGCATTATGGAATGAACCGGGAGAAAGGATCCAGGTATAACCACGATCATAACTCAACAAGGACGCGCATAGATAAAAACGAGAGCAGGGGAGGGATAACAGTCCGAGAAGTTCGCTATTTTTCAGTTTGCAGGGACCTGGTGCGCTGTGGGTTGGGGTCTGGTCGAGGAGTGCTCAATTCCTTCCCGACTGATTGCCTCCTGGTGCACTGGTGGAATAGGGTAGTTGCTGTTAGAGAGTTGCGAGGTGAGAGGTGCAGAGGAGACAGGATAATGGAAGGAGAAGGCAGCGCAAGCGGGAGGAGGTGGCTACGAAGCGGGAGGCAGGAGGTTCAGCATGTAAGTCTGGAGGATCCGAAGGGTAAACGGAAGGTCGAAACAGAAGGGAATCTGCATGTTCAGTTTGCAGAAATCTCCGAAGAAGACAATGAAGAACAACAAGACATCCAGGAGGAGGAAGCCTGGAGGAACCGGTGGAAACGCTTGCTGGGTGAGGACAGCGAAGATAATGAGGTAGAGAGGGGCTATGCTGGTGGCAGAAGCAGAGGAGACCTGCGGGGTAGAGGGCGAAGGGGACGAGGCCGAAG
Source organism: Pinus taeda (assembly GCA_000404065.3). Lineage (NCBI taxonomy): Eukaryota > Viridiplantae > Streptophyta > Pinopsida > Pinales > Pinaceae > Pinus > Pinus taeda. Next base: position 37,819 of record APFE031368384.1, read on the forward strand.
GGGCCGAGGTGGACGTAAGCGAAGGGACGTGGCGGAGGGGAGAAGTCGGAGGGGACGACAGTGCAGCCTTGTCCAGATTGCGGAGGACGAGCCAGCGGCGGATGAGGACTCTAGGCGGACCAGGCAGACGATCAGTGACAGAATCTGAATGGCGGAGAGGGATTACAGGGTAAAGTCGAATCCTAAAGTGAGGAAAATTATGGAGCATTGGGAGGAGGATGTCATTCAGGCGCAGTCAAAAGAGGAAATGGATGAATGGGCTGCTATTATGCCTGACCCTGGCCATACCAGGGGCAGAATGACCTTGTATAAACAATCCCTCCATTTATATTGGGTCATGAAGCGTCTTATGGCCAAAGCCTTAGAGCAGGTTGCCATGGAGATGGCAGAAATGGTTCAGGGCCTTCCCAATGTGAAAAAGGAGCTGAAGGACATTGTTATCACCATGCTCCTTCAGGAAAAAAGACTGGAGGACTTGTAGAACTAGCTCGTGGCAAGTGGAGTTTTGGTTAAACAGGAGAAAGGCCAGCAAGGTGCCCCAGACAAGTAGAGCTTAAGGCATGTTTCTTGGTTTCTGGATTTTTTGGTTTTCTGTTCCCTTTTTGGCATATAATCCATGTTTGTCATGATAAATAGCTTTGAACTAGTAGACTTTTGTAGGACCGTAGATATAGAAGTCGTTCTGGTTAACTGGTTTGATACAGTGATAAACTTTAAATTTTGTTTGAATCTGCCTCTTTTTTGGGACGATCTAGAGTCCCGGTTTCCCTTCGGGGCGGGATGAGATTATGATGTAACCGTTGTATATATTTGTTTATAGTAATGGAAATACTCAGCTTACAAAAAAAAAACAGTCTTCAAGGCTTATCACTTGGTCTCTAACTAATTCATGAGGTTATTTTTCTGTAAAACCTTCTTAAACTCCAGAATGGTTTCTGTTTTGTCCAGAATCTGAATCTGCTCCAACTCGACCCTGGTTTTTAAATTAATAACTTTGATCATGTCAGTAGCTTCACTTGGTTTATCTTTAAGAATTTCTTTAACTTGTTCAATAGCTATATGCCATCTATTTATAAGTTCTTCCCTCTAAAAAATGATCTGTATGGAGGGCCATACTTCAGTTATGGCCTGATTGATATTTGCCCAAATGTTTTCCTTAGCTTGGGCCAAGGTCTGAGCCATTAATGATTCACTTTCCATCTGTTCCATTCTTCAGGTTAATATGTGGTTCTTCTGCATCTGTTCAACATAAACACTGACATTTTTAATCTTCTGAGTCTCCATATTCTTAAATTTCTTTTGAAGCCTTTCATTCTCTTGTTTCTGGTGAGTCAACTCCTGTAAGACTTTGTTCAAATATCCTGATGTTGTTGATGTCGATTCCACTACTATCTTTAACATTGTAATAACTATGGATGTAGTTGGAGCTATGGCTAGTTGAGTAGATTGCGCTTTTTCTTTAAGAAATTTCTTAATTTACTCTTGATCCATTTTCTTTATCTGTACATTTTGCTCAATGATTAGCTTGAACATCTCTTCTTTTTGTTGTTCACTTTCTGCCATCTCCTCAGTTTGACGATCCTCTGTAGAAGGTAGTTTGAGCTACTTCCTTAATGCAAAAGTGTTCGCATTCTTCTTTCTAATAATGTCTTCTGCAACTTTAACATCATTGGGATCATACCTAATCTTAATCACTAAGTCTTCTAATGTTTTGACCCTATTATCCTTTGCTAAATAGGATATCTTCTCTATCTTCAATTATGACAGGACATTTGAAAGAGTTGTTTTGAGTTTTGATAATGCCATAGTAGTGTGGGTCATGGTAGAGAAAAGTATGTCACCAGACTGCCTATGCATATCCATTTGATTGATTGGATGTATCTGGTTGGCATCAAAATAAAACACAGTCTTCTTATAATTTGAAGAAGCCTTTGGAAAAGACACTTGGGCTTGAAGGAATGCCATTTTCATTCTGCCTTTCTCATTGTAAAAAATTGTCAATAACCTATGTTGTGAAGTAGATGTTTGTTTCCAAAACTCAGCATATACATTTGCCTTTAAAGATTCATTCTTCTCCTTAATTTCAAGGAAAGTAGTGAAGACATTTGACTCCTCATGCTCACTTGCTGCTAGAGACTAAGTGATCTCTAATAAATTATGTGAAAGTGAAGAGGAATATGGAGTAGTGATTGCAACTTCTTTTGTCCCTGTAGAAACTTGTGAATCGTCTAAATTGATGATTATAGGCTCCTTCTGACCATGAGTAGTAGTAGTGACTTTGGAGCCAATCCTTGATTTATTCTAATAATGAATGAATTCATTTTCACCTATGGATGATGATGAAGATCCTTCTTTGGGCCTCTTGTCCTGCTTGGTTTGAGAAGTAGGAGTCTGGAGAGTAGAAGGACGTAAAATCTATTCTTCTGCTTCTCAAAGTGTATTCTCCTCCACTGTTATTGATTCATGTACTTCTCAATCTCTGGTCTTGGTGTATGATTGTAAGGTGTGGTTTTGAGTTCCACCCTTAAGTTGGAAACAATACTGAATGGGTCATAAGACCAGGTGAAACTGGGCTGAAAACTTATCTGTTTGAGGATTGCATCTGCTTAAATACCCATTGATCTTGTATTACAAATGAATGTTGTGACTTGATCTTAAACTAAGATTTCTTGTTCCTTGAAATGAAATGAAGTTCATCTATATTAATCATTTGCCTAATATATTCTAGAGAGAAAATTCCCATTGGAACATATTTGGGCAATTTATATGGAGCCAATTCACAGCCATATACTCTAATCTCTATAAAATTTTGGTAAAGCATCTAGTCTCCTATTCTAGGTCTTAGAACATATCTCCTATTCAATTGTGCAGTTAAAAATTCAGAAAAGGCTTGATATTTAGAAATTTGAGAGTCTTCTTGATCTCGAAAAGACTGATTTAAAGGGTGAGAAACAATAACATATTGTACAGATGAATGATTGAGATTATTTATATCTTAAGAAATTAAAGGTCCAATGTCATCTGGTTGTTGGTCATCAATCATCAATGGGGTTTGGATCCATTGATCAGTATTTAGTCTCTGCAAAATTTGAGTTTGGGGGGCTCTTCTAAATTGAGTTTGAGGTCTAGCAATAGTTTTTTGTATCGTTCTAGGTTGAGTTTCTATATTAGAAATCCTATTAGAAAGGTTTATAATTAATGATGTTATCTCATCTATATTTTGATCATCGTTTTTAGTTTTTGAGGAAGATCCTTCTTCCTTAGCTTTCATTTTTCTTTCAGCTTTTTCAGCCTTAGCTTTGAGTTTGGATGATGCTGACCTATTAGCCTCAATTCTATAGCATTTTTTTGCATGTATTTTAAGGTAGGGGATTTCCTTTCCCTATGCATGATTGCAAAGTCATCATCAAAGGCTTTGGAAAACCTAACCTTTTTTGTTGTCATTGGAAGTTTACAATAAGAAGGCATCTTATGGTAGAGTTTATTGAATCATTTAATGAAATCTGCCACTAGTTCACCATGGTTTCTTTTAAACTCTTCAAATTCTATAAGATAGTAAACTGGATCCTTTTTAACATCCCACTGATTCTTGAATATGGTAGTTAATTCATTCCAACAATGAATTGAATAAGCTCTCAGTTGTCTAAATCAAATCCTATTGTTTCCCTCTAAAGATTTAAAAAATAATTGCATATATACATCCTCGAGTTCTATGTTCATATTATCAATAAAATCTAAAAAGGAAGGTAGATTATCTTTTGTAGACAAACCAATTTCCCCATTAAACCTTGGTAGGTGTTTCAAATATCTGTCAGGAAAAATATTGAGTTGATTAGGAAGATGTAAGGAAACATACCTAGCTTGAATAATAGGTTGAAAGGTCATATTTGAAGATGAAGATGAAGATGATTCAATAGAAGAGGTAGGAGATGATGTAGTGGAGGACGAAGAGGAAGATGGTGAAGCTGTGGGTGAAGATGGTGAAGCGAGCATGAGAAAGTGGAGGATCCCTAAAAGTTTGAAAAGGTGTTTTAATAACTAACTTCTGAACCTATGTTTCAACTTGTTCTTTATTTTCAAACAAAGGGTTTGAATATACAAAAAAAGTTTCTTCAAGTTGGGCAGACGTAGATGGAAATGTATAATGATTGGGGGAGACAAAACCAGTAGGTTTTAGCTCCGATAAATGTACATCTAGTTCTTCCTATGACTTGGGTGAATCTGAAAATATTTTTGGGAGTTTATATGATTCCAAATATTGGACTAAGAGAGCTAACTGTAGATCAAATCCTTTAGATAATAGTTCTAGAACCCTAGGTGTTAGATCAACCAAATATAATTGGGATGGAACAGTGCTAAAGGGATTAGAAGCTGAGATATCTTCAGGTAGAGGAAGAAGCAGAAACTTCAAGTCTCCTTCTAAACGAGGCTTCTCTCACCAGTCTCTCTAGATCCCGTAAAGGAGAAACAATTTGAGAATTAGAGTGAGATCTGGTATGTTTTGAAGGAACCAACTTGGCCTTGTGGAGTCGCCAGGTGAAATATTTTAACCTACAATTTATTTATTCACCTTAAAGAAAAAGTCTTAATCACTTTCCAAGGGAAAATACTTCAATTTTCGCTCCCCGACAATGGTGCAGTATGATGTTGTCCTTTGAGATAATTCTAGGTTAGTTAATCATGCCAAAGCATCTAAAAGGTTTTGTTTGTTTATAATTTTTTTGGATGACCAATGTTATGAATAATTTCAAAATAGGTGCTTAAGCCTTAACAATTGCTAAGTTGGACGAAAGGGTTGTCTATTTGTCTAAAATAGTTAATTGATTTAAAGTGGGTGAATAGCAGAGTCTTGATGAAATAAAACTTGCTAAATATTCAGACAATATTTTATTGGTTATAAGAAAAGAATATACGCAAACAACGTTTTCTTGTACAAAAAAATATATTTAATCTAATGCAGATGGGTGCAAAAATTAATTGAGGTAGAGGAGTTTATAATAACAAATAGTTTTATAAACTATTCCCTAATTATTGTTTATAGCGTCACAGGGGATTTAAGACTACCTAATACTCAATATTATCTTACTCATATTTTTGCATAAAGGCTTAAATGGATGAAGAAAGACATAATGAAATAAGCACATAAGAAAAACTTACAAGGAGACAAACTATAGGAGGAAAATTCAGAATCCTTTCATTAGCTTGAAGCACATCTCCAACTCGATTACAATTATGCTTTGAAAGTTAATCCAAGGGTTCAACCCTTAATAACTTGAAGGAGGAGTTATTTATACAAAATAAAAGTTCGTCTAGATATTTTAAAACAAAAATACAAAAATAGTACAAAACAATAGGAATTTTAAAATTGTAAGTGCTGGCACTATCTTTCAGGAATTTGTTGATGACCTGGTCCCCAAAAAGTGTTGTCCAATTGTCTCTTAGTTGATGATGAAAGTTACTCAATAGTTTCACATAAGTGATCCCATCTTCCTTGACTTGGTATAGAAATATTTACCAATTTCTGTTGGCATTATGATTCAGGTGTTGTCCTTGATGGCAACTCACTCAGAGGAATGATACAGGTGATGGCAACTCACTCAGAGGACAGATCACAGTGCAGCAGGTAAACAGAGAGATATACGCAGGTTGACTGTGAAGAAAGGGCGTATATACGCGGGTTAGCGAAGCAGAATGGGCATACGCGTATACACGCGGGTTAATAAGAGTAAAGGCGCGTACATGTTGGAAATCATGGTTTTGGTCCGTGGTATTTGGTCCATAATATTTGGTCCAAAATGACGACCCCATGTATTGGGTTCATGGTATTGTTTCTACATGGTTTTGGACCATGGTATTGAGAGAAGCCTAACCTATATAAGGAGAAGATCATTAGGCCAATATGTGGAGCAAGGGTGAGCAAGGAATGAATGTCTGACGAAGTGCGAAGATCTAGTATTGCTGGTTATCGGTTTGTGCTGCTTGGATTGGGTTGATATAACAGCGAAGGTACAAGTAATTATCTTTAGATATGTACGCGGGTTGTATGAGGTGAAAGCGTGTATACACGCGGTTTTGGTATAGTGAAGTAGCGTATGCATTATGAGATTTGGTATTTCAGGTTGCTGTTGATTCTACTGGTTGTTGCAGAGTTCTGGGCT
>APFE031368392.1:3640-14817 GCA_000404065.3 Pinus taeda
AAACATACACATGCGCACATTGAAGCATCAATCACACATATCAACACAGTATATCACTGGGGAAAGCATCTCGCTAAAAACCCCAAACTATCTGTATATTATATTGATTGAGAACATGTAACAGAATACTCCTCGCAAGTACTCAGTACTATCTCCACCTGTTACACACAAACTAGCTCAGATCTGAATCAATCACTGGCTCAAATCACCTCCACTGCTTGCCTGCCTCCACTGCACAATCCTGCATGAGAATAGATGAGAATGACACCAAGTGTGTGATCCAAATTCATATTCCCTTTGGTTATACCATGCAATCCTCATTAGCATTACTCAATCCATGCATGTGCAAATCTCATGCACAACTATAGTCACAACTGACAGCTGTCTTGCCCTTTCACTCACCTCTAACACTTGTCTCCACTGAACTGTCCATGCACTGAGTTAACTGATGTATTCCTCAATTGCTTTATGAGATAATAATTAGTGAATTAATTAATAACTAATTCACACCACTCATCACTTAGTCTATTGATCAGTTAGACTAAATACGACTAGTTCAACTAAATCAAACTGAACACAACTCTATTAAATGCTCATCCAACTCCACAGAACTCAATCACTGAAGTCCTCCATGCAATAGCTCAAGTAACTCATAAGAACCACGTATTTCCTTCTGGCAGCTGCATGTGCCACATCTGTAGCTCGAACTGAAGTGCTCCAAGAGAATAAGATAATGTTTATAGTCCAAATATTATTAAGAGCTAATAATATTCGACTATTTTATTTTTAGCATGACAATCTAAAAATAGACTCCGCCCATATGTCTAAAAATAGAAGTCCATCTATTTTTACCAACATGACCAACCATCCACAAATAGCATCCTGCAACTCATAGACCATGATCCATATGTCTAAAAATAGACTTTGCGCCAAAAATAGCCTGCAGGACCACTTAATGAAGGTGAGTTCTTTTCACTAAGCTCCATCATCTTGTTGCATTTTCAACAAAAGATGCCATTTGTCATATCCGTGTCTAATTTTTGGGACCTGCAGATTCGAAGGGTGTTCGTAACGTTAGCTTGCTCACATTTCGCAAGTTGGGTGAAGATGGCAAGGTGTATTAGCACGCATCACTGGCACCCACTAAATTCCATTGAAAGGTGTGGGTTTCAGATGCATCCAATAACACGCATTCGAATAGGTTGTTCGTGTTGCTTGCTTGCTTGCTACCATTTCTTTGAAGATGACGTAGTCAATATACTTGTGGAAGATGCTCGGAAAATGTTGGAACCCTTCACCTGAGAGAAACTATTGGATATTTTGCAGGAAGTGGCGACGTAGGACCTGGACATATTGGAGTAGGTGTGTGCCATCGGGGACAAGGATCCTGCGTAGAGAAAGTTGTTCATCCATGGCCTTGGCTGGGATACAAATACAGAGTCTCTCAAGGCCCTCTTTCCTAGTTCGGGGAGCTAGAGGAAGGTGTCGTTATTATGGACAAGAATGCCAGTAAGAGTAAGGGTTACAAATTTGTTATTTTCAAGCACATGGACGATGCTCTTAATGCCTTAAAGGAGCCCATCAAGAAGATCAATGGTCGCATGACCGTCAGTCAATTGGCCTCTGCTGGTTCACAACCTTCCCAGCTGGCGGCTGATGTCTCTACCCAGAAAATCTATGTTGGGAATGTTCCCATGGACATGGTGGCAAATGGCCTGCTAAGCCCCTTTTATTTCTTTTCTAAGTATGCAGATATTGAAGAGGGGCACTAGGGTTTGATAAGTAGTCGAGCAAGTCAAGGGGTTTTGCGCTTTTTATTTTCAAGTCGATGGATGCAACCAAGTGTGCGTTAGAGGAGCCCATGAAGACTATTGATGGGCATCAAATGTTCTGTAAGTTGGCCGGCGAAGGGCAGAAGCTGAAGCCCGATGACATTAATGTTCCCGGGGAACCAAATGGGTCTGATATCAATGGCTTGAACCAGCGCAGAAATGTAATACCTTCGAACCCTGGAATGCAATATGGTGGTATGGGGCATGGTTTTGTGAATCTGGGCTTGGGGTTAACTAGAGTTCGAATCCAACAGGACTAGCCACACATCAGGGTTTGAATCATCCCGGGTTAGGAAATTCTGCTTTATCTGGTCTCGGAGGCAACCCAAACCCTAGTGGGATTCCTGGTGGTTCCATGAATCATCCCATGAATCCATCTTCTATTAGCCTGGGGCTCTCTTCTCATGGAGGTAAGCATGGTGGGTCAAGCCAAGTCCCTACATCTTTGGGGATGGGTGGTTATGGAGGGCATGGGATTACTGCATTTTAGCCGGTCTTCCTATGCAAGTGGTTTTATGATGCACAAAAGGGAATTTTCCAGCCTGTTCGAAATTGATACAGTTGATACTTATTTTTAGCGTTCACTTTAAGTTGTAATATACACTACATGATGTTTTCAAGGTCTTAAATCTCTGCATCTAGGCAATTTGTACTCTCGACAGCAGGATCATTTAATTGGGTTGTCATGAATATCTCTCCTTAGTGCGTGCTTCATATGTCAAGTGTATCATCTAATTTCTCACGCGTAACTTTGTTACCTTTATACAACGAACTTTGTAAGTTATTCCTATTATTTCATACTGGGGCTCTAATTTTTTTGATGGATTATATAGCAGTCACCACATTCTAAATTAAAAAGGCAATCGTTGGGATGGAGGCATCGTTTGATACATTCCCACCTGAGGCCTCGTGCAATCTTCAGTAAAAAAGATGTGCACAATTCAGTTGAGTATGTATAGTGTTACAAAGACTGCCTATTGTAATTGTAAACCAAATCTGAAAAACTGCATTTTGGACTGTAAAAGGGTCAAAAATTAACATTGGCCTCATGCTATAACATTGTAAATCATATTTATTGGCTATGTGATTGTCCCAAGTTCATGATTTTAATACTCCACTGTAAATAATGTTCTAGAACTTGAACTAATCAAGCGAGTTTCCAGGTCTGAACCTATCTTTCTTAGTCTAGGTCCAAAATACGAGCCTTCAAACAAAAGATTGATTTAAAATGTCATTGTTATTTTGTTTTTCTTTAATTGGTAGTCTTCCTTTATTGGCATACTAGTCATTCTACAATCTAATGAGGAATTACAATGCTATAGGATATTATTCATGTCTATGCAGCAAATAGTTTAATGGAATATGTTAAGTTTGTTCAAGGTCTTTGATCTGAAATGATCATATGTTAAAACTGAAGTAGAATTGATTATGCCATTAATGAATTGAATGTTAACTAATGGAAACCGAGAGAACTGCTTGAGAAGAAAGGCTTTACGACAACTGATATAACATAAGTAAGATGCAAAACAGTAATATAAACGATAAATACACAGTGATACCAGACAACAAGATTGATTACGGAGTTCGTCCCTGATGGACTACGCCTCCGGGTCCGCTTTCAAGATGGGCGATCGCTTTATTAGGATTGAAACCGAGGAGATCGATTACACAGAGAATTGGCCAGATTGAATGTGCACACACAAACTTCTAATCACTATCATAAGGAATCTCTCTGAACCATCTTTCCAACACCTGTCACGGTTCCCAATTCCGACTCTGGATGCTCCTGTTACACTGAAAACAAAATCGACTATAACCTCCAAAACCTACATACAAAAACCCAAAACCACTCCTTTTTCCTTCAATGAGCAAAAATTTCCTCTTATGTCCCTGTAAGTGCATTCAAACTCCTTCTTCCCAGTTTAGGAATGAATGGGTTGATTTTTGGGTTAAGAGGTCTCGGTCTTGTTAGGTTTTTCCACCTAGGGATAAGGTTGCTTGGTGGTTGAATTAGTTTGCACCAAAATTGCAACGAAAACCCAAAATAAAATTTTGTATTAAAGTATAAACTCTGGCAGCTTGCTGACTGAGTGGAGGAGGTTGACCGTCCGCATGTGACTGTCGCGGTCTAACCGCAGGTTGCCACCTCCGCAGTCTTCCTCCGGCAGTTTCGGCTACCAATGCTCTAGCGGTTCTGGTTATGATTTGTTCACATGTTACGATTAGGCCTGTTTTGAGCGGTGACATAACCTTCTGCATTTGTAACCCTGACCACCTGACCGCTCACATGGAATAGTTTCCAAAGTGGTTTTCACTGCGGTCTACAGTAAACTCCGACGGTTCCCGACGCGGCTAGTAGATGGTAGTTAGGGACTGGCATCTCCGCTTGTTCACATGGTTACAACCCGCGCGGTCTTCTCCTGCTGTGGTTAAGAGTGTTTTAAATATTTTGGATAGTTTTATAATGTTTTTAATGTGGCCGAGAGTTGTTGAACTTTGGTTTTATGGGTTTTATGGGTTTTATGTATTGTTTTGAATTGTTTTAATACATAGTTTGGATTGAAATATATCCAGTAGGTTAGGACTTAGGGTAAAAGGTTTAGGACTTAGGTTTTAGCATTTGATACATGGTTTTGATAGGTGTAGGACTTATGCATGGTGTAGACTTAGGTTTGATGTATTAGGTGTTAGGTTAATGTGTTAGGTCTTATATCTTTAGACATAGGTTCTAGGGTTTAGGTTTTAGGATCCAAAATTTAGAATAGGTATCTTATAATGTTGTAAAACCAGAACCATCACCATGTCAGAAGAACTTGAAGAAGGTTGTGACGACCATGAATACCACATCAACCGCTTACATCAAATTGTCACAAAGTGACATTTGCGACAAACATCATATGATGACGAACCCATATCAAACCCCTGCAACAAACGACACACCCATGTCGATGATCAACCCTGGCGGAATTGACGATGAACACTTGTCGACGACCATGTACAACACCATACCAACTGAACACCATGAAAAACCATAGACATCACCTGAACAACCTGATCCATAACCAACAATGTCAAAGTTGAATGACACTGGATTGAATGCTAACGACGACACTGAAACTGTGTAACTGATCTGACGAGACCCTCATGGATCAATCCTCTCCACTTGAAAGCTTTTGGACCACAAAAGTTTGACTAAACAAATAGTCAATGAGGGTAGAGCTCCCTCGCTTTCCACCTTGTCTTGAAGATGTACAAATACATTCGATCAATCACCTGCAAGTGATGACCCTGATGACGCTGACCATGGCACATTTTGAATCGGCGACCTGTTCCATCCATCTGCAATATGTACAACTTGAGATGACAGTCAAACAACCGGTTATGAACATGGCAATTGACTGCTTTCCACGAAATACCATGATTTAGTGATCATATTTGAAAACAGTCTCTACAGGATATTGTTTAATACCATTGACATGTATTAAAAATCTATTTTTCGGAATAACAGAGACAATCAAAGATATTATTGACATCAAATCAACTATACTTTCTTGATTCCTGATTACTAAGTGAACTTACGGCCATAAAGCCATCAAACCGTAAGGTGAAAATTGCTTCAACAAAGTTTGATTTTGAAAGTATTGAATTAGCTGTTGATTTGTTTGAATCACTTTTTCTTCATTTATTAAATGATCTTTCCATTTATTAGCACTTTCCCCTGATGCATAATTTTCCCTTAGATGCTTTGACATTGCTTTAGAAAAGGCTTTGATATGAAAACAAATAGGCTTCCTCTCCACCTGAAAAGAGGCTTCCAAATTGTTTGAAACATGAAATGGTGACACAATACAAGAGAAATGTAACAATGAATTTCCCCAATACTGACTTGCATCCCTGGAACTGTTAATTTCCAAACTTGGACTGAATTGATTCATTCTGAAATTAGGAAAAGGAGCTTTAGACATCAACTGTAATTCATGTTGTATTCCCTGCTTATGATTAAGATGTTTGTTTTCCTTAAATAGAAATGGAAAATTTTTTACCTCTTTGATCAAACTATCTTTAAGTTGAGACTCATAACTGAACAAAAATCATGTTGATTGTTATGTTGTTCCTTTACACACATGATTACAAATATTTTATTTGAACTTATTAATCGCTTCATCTGATTAGCAACAACTAAATTCAAGTGATTTTTGTTTTGATGTGGCCTGACAATAAATTCAACCCCATCTTTCTTAAGGTGATATTTATGCTCTCTTCTTTAAAATATGGCATCACCATCATAAAGATAAGGACTTCCTAAGATAAATCCACATATGTCTACTGGAACCACATCTAATTCCACTTCATCAATGTAACTCGCTATAATGGAAAATCTTAATTGACATTGTTTGGTGACTTTTATCTGAGTTGATTTATTTAGCCATCCTAATGGGTAAGTTCTTGGATGATTCCATATCTCCAAACCCAAATTCTTAACTAAATATTCTAATATTAGATTGGCCTGTGATCCACCGTCAAACATTGTATCTACCTTTGTGTGCTTAGAAGTTATCCTTATGTTAAATAATTCAACTCTTTTATCCTCATTTGAAGGATTTATGTTTGATGAAGATGCAATAGTATTCGAACTTGAACCAGTGTCAGAAGTTTTACCTATCATAACCATGGCAGTTATCCTCCTTTCATCACCTGAATTTGAACCTAGATCTTTTTGGACTGCTGCAATTGCTTTCTTTTCATCCTTCTCCTTAAGGAGCTTTTTGGGCTTAAGTTCTGGATGAAGTTTCCAACACTTAGATTCATCATGACGATTCTCTGGCAATGAGAACAAGTAGGTCTTTCCTTCTGAGCTATCGCTGATTTCTTTCTCTTTGAATTTTTCTTCCCTTACTATCATTGGAATCTTTGATTTCCAACTCTTTAGATGACTACGGTGAAAACTTGAATGGTCTGCCACTTGATTCAATATGTATGGCCTGAACACACACTTCATCAAAATCATCAAGATTAAACATCAATAATGTGTGCTGCAAATATGAATGTAAACTGTTGATGTATTTTAATAAAGTTTCGAGTGTATCCAATGAAATACTAAGCGCCAATGCTTTCTTTCTAAACTCCTGAGTAAAATCCTGGACACTCTGTCCCTTACCTTGCCTCAAATGCTACCAATCAATAACAACTTGCTGCATGTATCCTAAAGGGTAGAATTGTTTCCTAAGAGCTTTTAAAAACTTAGACCGTGAAGAGATGAATTTTCCTTTCCGATTTAAATCTATTTGAGTTTTACTTTCCCACAAGATTAAAGTTGTTCCCCCCATTCTAAGTGTAGCTAACTAAATTTTCGTTTTATCATCGGAGATGTTTTGAATACGACAATACACTTCTAACTGTTTAATCCATTTAGCTAACTTTTCATGATTCATTTCACCATCATAAATAGGTAATTCAAATTTTACATCAAATTTCAAAAGAGAGGTTTTCCTCAATTTCTTTTATATTTCAGATTCTGCATTGGAAGAAGAAGAAGAGGATGATGGAGATGATGGAGGTGAAGGTGGTTTACCAGCCTTGCCTTTACCTTTGTCCTTCTTTGATGTCTTTGAAGAAGAAGCTGCATCTCTCACCTTCTTGTTTTCGTAGAGTTCTCCCAACATCTGCTACATAGTCAAGAATGTTTGTTGAAATTGTTCATCACTCATCTTAGTTTTAGTGTTTTCACCTGCATCAAATCTTGTCATGGTCGACTTATGAACAACTCATTGCTTTCCAATCTCTGGATCAATCTGCTCAAGGATTCCTTCTCCACGTTGCGACTTTGACCTAGTTAACATTCAATGGAAAATTCTACAAACACAACCTTCTCTGATACCAAATTATATGATTTGAAATGATAATATGTTAAAACTGAAGTAGAATTGAATATGCCATTAATGAATTGAATGTTAATTGAAAGTTCGGAAATCGAGAGCACTGCTTGAGAAGAAATACTTTACGACAGCTGATAAAACATGAGTAAGATGCAAAACAGTAATGTAAACAAAAAATACACAGTGATAAAGGGCAGAAGCTGAATCCCGGTGGCATTAATGTTCCCGGGGAACCAGATGGCTTTGATATCAATGGCTTGAACTAGCCCGGAAATGTAATACCTTCAAACCCTAGAATGCAGTATGGTGGTATGGGGCATGGTTTTGTGAATCCGAAGCTCGGGGTTAGCCAAAGTTTGAATCCAACAAGACTAGCCTCACATCAGGGCTTGAATCATGCTGGGTTAGGAAATTCTTCTTTATCTGGTCTCGGAGGCCACCCGAACCCTAGTGGGATTTCTGGTGGTTCCATGAATCATCCCATGAATCCATCTTCTATGAACCCAGGGCTCTCACCTCATGGAGGTATGCATGGTGGGTCGGGCCAAGTCCCTACATCTTTGGGGATGGGTGGTTATGGAGGGAATGGGATTACTACATTTCAATCGTCCTTCCTGTCCAAGTGGTTTTATGATGCACAAAAGGGAATTTACCAACCTGTTCGAAATTGATAGAGTTGATACTTATTTTCAGCGTTCACTTTAAGTTGTAATATACACTACGGGATGATTGCAAGGTCTTAAATCTCTGCATTCAGGCAATTTGTACTTTGGACAACAGGATCATTTAATTGGGATGTCATGAATATCACTTCTTAGTGCATGCTTCATATGTCAAGAGTATCCTCTAATTTCTCTATACAAGGAACTTTTTAAGTTATTCCTATTATTTCATATCGAGGCTCTAATTATTTTTATGGATTATATAACAGTCACCATGTTCTGAATTAAAAAGGCAATCGTTTGGATGGAGGCATAATTTGATGCATTCCTACCAAGACTGCCTATTGTAATTGTAAAGCAAATCTGAAAAACTGCATTTTGGACTATAAAAGGGTCAAAAATTAACATTGGCCTTGTGCTATAACATTGTAAATCATATCTATTGGCTATGTAATTGTACCATGTTCATGATTTAAATACTCCATTGTAATTAATGTTCTAGAACTTGAACTAAACAAGCGAGTTTCCAGGTCTGAATCTATCTTTCTTAGTCTAGGTCCAAAATACGAGCTTTCAAACAGAAGATTGATTTAAAATGTCATTTTTATTTTGTTGTTGTTTAATTGGTAGTCTTCCTTTATTGGCATACTAGTCATTCTACAATCTAATGAGGAATTGCAATGCTATAGGATGCTATTAATGTCTATGCAGCAAATAGTTAAAAAATCATCGGAATCTGTTAAGTTTCTTCAAGGGCTTCAAGCGGCACAAAAGCAGATTGCAGGGCAAAGAGATGGGTAAATCCAAGTCAATGGAGATGTTTTTCATGCTCCCCATCTACATTGCACGCCCCATTGCCACTATAGATGATAACTGTGTAGCTTGTAAAGCAGTCGCTGTGGAGCTAGAGGCTGCACTTACCAATGAAAAGCCAAAAAATCACTTGGATATGCGACATTTCTTGGACTCAAGGGGTCAACGTGAAGGATAAGTGATTGATTACAAGCTGAGCTACCAAGCTGAGTGTTGTTCGAGTTTATTGATATGGGGTCTATTTTCCGAGCCATATTTTGAGAGCTAAATCTACCATTTATTAAAGGGGTCAAATCTGCTAAGAAGGGGGTTGAATCTTCTATTATGGTTGGGCGAGTTCATATTAGAAAACAAAGGTCAAGATTCTCTTGTATTCTTGACTAAGAGTGTCACATTTGAAGATTCGAGTGGATCCTCCTTGCTAGTCGGAGTGTTGTACCTGACGAGCTGAGTTTACAGAGGTTGTTGGCAGAGTTTGTGGGCTGAATTTGACCCTTACTTGCGGTGTCAGGTTGGGAGAAAATGTATATATTAATGTAGAAAAAAAGGATTAATTCATTACGATTAAGTTGGCCGGTTTGGCAGCAAGTCGTGTTGGGTAGTCTGAGAAGGGGATTAGCTACAAATGAAAGTGTAGCTTGATTTCTAATCTGTTACATGCAATGAAGTTGTCTTGGTTTCTCTTGCAATATTTTAGACAAAATTCTTTGGAGCAATAACGGTTGGTTATTGTATGGTCTGGGAATTATTCAGTTAGCATGTTCTTCATGTGAAATTTTGGTTGTTTATATCGATATTAGGTGAAACAAGAGGGCTTTCATTGTGCATTTTTCCCCAATGTTTCTGCCAGCAATAGTTGATTGTCGCTTGAGGCATGTTTACCTGCCATTCTCATGTTCACATGGCATATTTGGGAATACTACAATCTTGTTCTTTTTTTTTCTTTGTAGCAATAGAGAGATTATGGATTTGAGTTCATGGTGCTTTTCCATGTATATATGTTTTTGTAATTTCCAAGATATAAATTTCAATGTAAAGATAATTTTTGTACAGATAAAATGTCTCTCCTTGACAATGTTGTTTCCGTGTAATCATTATCTTAGTTCATGTTTTCTTCCTTCCTCTTATTAAATTATTTGATGCTAAGTTTCCATGAATTATATTCATAAGCTTGCATTTTCATGAAATGGTAGTGTTGTTTCCATGTGATCATTATCTTCCTTCATGTTTTCTTCCTTCTATTTCTTCCTTCCTTCTATTAAATTAATTGAGACTAAATTCCCATGAATTAGAGTCATAAGCTTGCATTTTCATGAATTTTGTTTTCTTAGAGATCTATGTGAAACCAACATGGTAAAACCTGACTAAATTCCCATGAATTATAGTCATAATCTTGCATTTTCATGAATTTTGTTTTCTTAGAGATCTATGTGAAACCAACATGGTAAAACCTGACTAAATTCCCATGAATTATAGTCATAAACTTGCATTTTCATTAATTCTGTTTTCTTAGAGATCTATGTGAAACCAACATGGTAAAACCGACTTTCTGGGTAGGGCTGGCCTTTAATTTGAGTGACTTCTCAAGAGTCAATATAGATTAAATTATCATTTTGTGGTCTTTATTCACTGCAGAATAGTGGTTTCCTAACTGTTAAGCTTTCTATCTTTCATCTGAGTTTTTTCTGTCTTTCATATAACTCAGGATACATCTAAAACAAATATTAGAATACTTGTGAATGTGTTGTATCTATTTTCATAATTTAGATACATGTACATCAAGATTGTATCTTCATAACTCAGATATATGTACATCAAGATTGTCACATACATGAGACACACAACATAATTCTCGCAAGATTTCTTGTATCTATCATCATAAATAATGTACATCGAGATTGTTACATCCATGAACCAAACATGGTTCTCGCAAAATTTCCCTAATTACGGAAGCAAGGAGAGATTTGGCTTCAATGTCCAGATTTTGAATCTGG